>JAWPHD010003823.1:0-204837 GCA_037043455.1 Cyrtodaria siliqua
TACAGTAACATCTGAGACATCCATATAGTAACATCCGAGACATCCATACAGTAACATCTCAGACATCCATATAGTAACATCCGAGACATCCATACAGTAACATCTCAGACATCCATACAGTAACATCTCAGACATCCATACAGTAACATCTCAGACATCCATACAGTAACATCTCAGACATCCATACAGTAACATCTCAGACATCCATACAGTAACATCTCAGACATCCATACAGTAACATCTGAGACATCCATACAGTAACATCCGAGACATCCATACAGTAACATCCGAGACATCCATATAGTAACATCCGAGACATCCATACAGTAACATCTGAGACATCCATACAGTAACATCTGAGACATCCATATAGTAACATCCGAGACATCCATACAGTAACATCTCAGACATCCATACAGTAACATCTGAGACATCCATATAGTAACATCCGAGACATCCATACAGTAACATCTCAGACATCCATATAGTAACATCCGAGACATCCATACAGTAACATCTCAGACATCCATACAGTAACATCTGAGACATCCATACAGTAACATCTGAGACATCCATACAGTAACATCTCAGACATCCATACAGTAACATCTGAGACATCCATACAGTAACATCTCAGACATCCATACAGTAACATCTGAGACATCCATACAGTAACATCTGAGACATCCATACAGTAACATCTGAGACATCCATACAGTAACATCTGAGACATCCATACAGTAACATCTGAGACATCCAAATAATGGGTAGTATTATTACATTTCTATTGGTGAAAGACTGAGACTTTTCAGTGAAAGAATATTAATAATCACTAAATTTTAGTGAAACTCGGAACACAAAAAATAACTAACTGTGATGAGTCAATAGTGTTGCTGACGTTGACCTCATATGTCAATAACGTTCAATAAAGTAAATAATTTCGATTAAAATCATGCATAAACTGATTTAAAATGTGGATCGATGGTATGCATGTTTTGTTTTTCACTCACTCGCCTACTCTCGTTCGTGAAAAGAACCACACTTATACCATCTTGTGAAGGATTTCCCTGTAATTGACCTCAGTAGTTAAACAGTCTCTATTTATTCCTAGCAGCTCCCGATGTAACCCTGACACCAAGAGTAAGAATGTACATGTTATGAAATGTACACCTGCATTGTCTTTAACTTTTTTGTTATAAATGTACTCAATGTTGGTCGACAGCACTGACACGGGTTCTCCGGTGTCGTCCCACATCGAGACCATGTTAAGCTGTCATCCACGTCATTGAGAGTGATTTGCATAAGCAGTGTAGCTTTTTTCGTAATCGATGTTAACCAAATAAAGATTTTTCTTTATACTAAACATAATGTTAAAATATTTAACAGAAGTACTCACCTCTTCTCTCACCATCCAACTTGGGTGAGCCAATCACGCACATTCTGGGTGTGCAAAACTTGGCACACACAGAGTACACATTGTCAAAGCCGGTGGGGCTGTGACTGGGGCTCTGGTTCTTGTTGGCTGGATTGAGAACAACATTTAGGGGCTGCTTCACCTGGTATGCTGGGTACACGGTGGTGGGGTGGGGATACGGAGGCAGACGCGGATTACCCATGTTGTTGTTTAGTGTGTTCTGCTGAATCAGTGTTGGGTATCTGTCATACTGGCCTGTTAAAAAGAAGAAATAGTGAGTTTGAAATATGTTTCCCTTGCAGAGTGTTGATGTTTAGTTAATTTAATGGGACACATATATTTTTCTGATTTTTCACATCGCATTCCTCAGTTTGGTGTAAAAAATATATCCGGTAACGGAAATCAACAGGACTGTTACGTTGTTCAGTGTCGTATTGAGAAGAGTGAAGCAACAAACTATGTCATCATACCAAACACATTAGCCCATCACATGACATTGATATACATTTAATAATGTTACGGGGCATTTTTAGAGTAATGTGATCAATAAAATCTTATATTCTTGCCTATTTAATATTGAATTTATTGAACTCTCGGATAAAATTGACATTATGCTCGGCACAGCATCACATCATATCATATATTTTTATCCAACTTACTAAATTCAATATGTTATTTATGTCTTACCAGATGATCCTGGACTAGTGGAGAGTATGGGACTGCTGCGTCCCATTGGGGAATGTTCAATATCCTCCAGACCGGCACTCTTGTGGAAGCGGCTGGCTCGGTTAACAACATGGGGCTGGCAGTGTGTCCTCACAGTCACTGGTCCTGTAATACAAAGCAAATAGATGTGCAAGACTTGCAGGTGAAAACATAATAATCAAATTTAAACAGTCAAAGGATAATAAGTCTTATATTTTGAATACTTTTTTTTTTTTTTTTAAATTTTGTTTGAAACTACTTTGGTAATTTCTCCTTTGTTAAATCAAAAGCTACGACTGCCTGCATGACCTAGCGGGGCATATATGCCCATCATTTCATTGTTGTAGACCTTACAGTTTGTAAGCTGCAATTACTTGAAAAAGGCAAGGTTAAGTTCCAGGTTAAACCTTTTTTTAAATGGAAATAATTGAAACAAGAGGCCCAAGAGGGCCTGTGGACGCTCTACTGGCTAAAGATAAAGTTTATGCACAAGGGGCCATAACTCTTTCAAATATCGTTCAACCAGAACATGGTGATGATATAGGTTACTAGGCTTGGTACTGATTGTCCCTGACAAGTTTCGTTGAAATCCAGCCAGAGGTTCAGGAGAACTAGTCTGTACAAAGTTAGTGTATTAAACCTTTTAAGGGGCCATAACTCTGCCAAAATTCATTCAACCAGAACACGGCAATGATAGGTGCAACTAGGCTTGGTACTGATCATCCCCATCAAGATACGTTGAAATCCAGCAAGGAGTCCAGAACAGACTAATCTGGACGTTTCTCTATTAAAACCTTTAAAGGGCCATAACTCTGACAAAAATCATTCAACCCGAATATGGTGATGATATGCACAACTAGGCTTGATACTGATCATCCTTGTCAAGTTTCGTTAAAATCCAGCCAGGGGTTCAGGAAAACTAGCCCGGAAAATGTTTGTGTATCAAAAACCTTTAAAGGGCCATAACTCCACCAAAAATCTGTTAACCGGAATGCGAAGATGATAAGCACAACTAAGCTTGGTGCTGATCATCCCTGTAAAGTTTCGTTGAAATGTGGGGAGACGTTCAGGAGAATAGTCCAGACAAAGTTTGTGTATTAAAACCTTTAAAGGGCCATAACTCTGCCAAAAATCATTCAACCGGAACACGGCAAAGATTTGCACAACTAGACCTGGAACTGATCATCTCTAAAAAGTTTTGTTTAAATCCGGATAGGGGTTCAGGAAAACTAGTCAGGACAAAGTTTGTTTATTAAAACCTTTAAAGGGACATAACTCCGCCAAAATCATTCAACTGGAACACAGTGACGATATGTACAACTAGGCTTGGTACTGATCATCCCTGAAAAATTTCAATGAAATTTGGCCAAATGAAGGCCCTTTCTTCTTAATGAGGCCAAAATATAGCATATTTCAGAAAATGAAATCAAGGGCCATAACTCCGGTGTAAATTGTCCAATCTGGCTGGTTTTCAAACTTGTCGGAGCTTTCATTGATAGTAACAATCTGGTAAAGTTTGATAAAGATCTGACGAAAAATGAAGGTCCTATCGTCTTAACGAGGCAAAATATAGCATTTTTAACTAAATCAAGGGCCATAACTACGCTGTTGCTGGTCCGATCTGGCTGGTTTTCGAACTTATAAGCTTTCATTGATATTAACAATCTGGTAATTTTTGGTAAAGATCGGATGAAAAATGAAGACCCTATCTTCTCAACGAGGCAAAATATAGCCTTTTTTAACTAAATCAAGGGCCATAACTCCACTGTTACTAGTCCGATCTGACTGGTCTTCAAACTTATCCGAGCTTTCATTGATATTAACAAGATGGTAAAGTTTGGTAAAGATCGGATGAACAATGAAGCCCCTATCGTCTTAACGAGGCAAAATATAGCATTTTGAACTAAATCAAGGGCCATAACTCTGCTGTTACTAGTCCAATATGAATGGTTTACAAACTCGTCCGAGCTTTCATTGATAATAACAATCTGATAAAATCTGGTAAATATCGGATGAACAATGAAGCCCCTATCATCTTAACGAGGCAAAATATAGCATTTTTAATTAAATCAAGGGCCATAACTCCGCGCTGTTACTGGTCCGATATGGCTGGTTTTCGAACTTGTTCGAGCTTTCAATGACATTAACAATGTGGTAAAGTTTGGTAAAGATAGGATGAAAAATGAAGGCCCTATTGTCTTAACGAGGCAAAATATAGCATTTTGAACTAAATCAAGGGCCATAACTCCACCGATACTGGTCCGATCTGGCTGGTTTTCGAACTTGTCCGAGCTTTCATTGATAGTAACAATCTGGTAAAGTTTGGTAAAGATCGAGTGAAAGATAAAGGCCCTATCGCTTAACGAGGCAACATTTAGCATTTTTAACTAAATCAAGGGCCATAACTCCGCCGATACTGGTCCAATCTGGCTGGTTTTCGAACTTGTCCGA
The DNA here is from genome assembly GCA_037043455.1 of Cyrtodaria siliqua. Taxonomy (NCBI): domain Eukaryota; kingdom Metazoa; phylum Mollusca; class Bivalvia; order Adapedonta; family Hiatellidae; genus Cyrtodaria; species Cyrtodaria siliqua. The sequence continues at coordinate 4,571 of JAWPHD010003823.1, forward strand.
GCTTTCATTGATATTAACAATCTGATAAAGTTTGATAAGGTCGGATGAACAATGAAGCCCCTATCGTCTTAACGAGGCAAAATATAGCATTTTTAACTAAATCAAGGGCAATAACTCTGCTGTTAATAGTCCGATCTAGCTGGTTTTCGAACTTGTCCGAGCTTTCATTGATATTAACAATCTGTGCAAGTTTGGTAAAGATCAAATAATAAATGAAGGTGCTAGAGTGTTCACAAGGTTTAATATGGCATTTTTCAGCAAAACAAGGGCCATAACTCCATTGAAATTATTTCGATCTTGCCGGTTTACAAACTAGTTTGAGCTTTTATTGATATAAAGACACTGGCAAAGTTAAGTAAAGATCCGAATAATATTGAAGGCCCTAGAGTGTTCACAAGGCGGAAAATAGCATTTTTCAGAAAAAAACAAGGGCCATAACTCCGGTGTTACTGATCCGATTTAGCTGGTTTTCGAACTTGTTCGAGCTTTCATTGATATTAACAATCTGTGCAAGTTTGGTAAAGATCAAATAATAAATGAAGGTGCTAGAGTGTTCACAAGGCAGAAAATGGCATTTTTCAGAAAAAACAAGGGCCATAAGTCTAGTGTTACTGAACCAATTCAGCTGATTTTCGAACTTGTCCAAGCTATAATTAGTATTAACAATATGTGCAAGTTTGGTAACGATCAAATAATAAATGAAGGTGCTAGAGCGTTCACAAGGCAGAAAATAGCAATTTTCAGAAAAAACAAGGGCCATAACTCCGGTGTTATTGATCTGATTTGGCTGGTTTTCGAACTTGTCCAAGCTTTCATTGATATGAACAATCTGTGCAAGTTTGGTAAAGATCAAATAATAAATGAAGGTGCTAGAGTGCTCACAAGTCTTAATATGGCATTTTTCAGCAAAACAAGGGCCATAACTCCGGTGAAATTATTCCAATCTGGCTGGTTTTCGAACTTGTCTGAGCTTTAATTGATATTAACAACCTGTTAGAGTTTGGTAAAGATCGGATGAAAAATAAAGGCCCGAGAGTTGTCACAAGACAAAAGTTAACAACGGACGACGGACGGACGACGGACAACTCGCCATCCCATAAGCTCTGCTGGCCTTCGGCCAGTAGAGCTAAAAATTGAACCCAAGAGTAATGGGCTTTTATCAGATGTATTCAATGGATCATGCTGAAGAAGTGTACAAAGTTTCATTGTTGTAGATCTTTAATATGCTTTGGAAGTTGTTAGCCACAGTCAGTTGTCAGGTAAAGGTTACAAGAAAGAAAGATGGACGGACAACAACATGACATAATACGTCCCTATGGGCATATAAAAATCAAATAACATAATCAAATAACTAACACTGATTTGGACAACAACATGTTGGAGGTTTAAATTATTAGATGTATCATGTGAACTAATTTCAACAAGAAATCGGTAGAACCAACGAATGCTCCCCGACTGAAGGTACACATGTGGAATACATCATAGTGATACTTCCTATAAAGTATCATGAAACTGTAGAAGTTGAGCGGACAAGCTTTTGATTTGAAAAACTTTCAAGTCCCATGACTCTGGCGAAAATCATTCAGCCGGAACATCCTGACAGTATGTGCTACTAGAAATTATACTGATACTTCCTATAAAGTTTCCTGGAGATCGGATGACCAACTTAGAATGAGTTGTGCATACAAGCTTTAGAATCGAAAAACTTCAATGTCCCGTAACTTTGCCAAAAATCATTCAACCATAACGTCCTGACAACATGCGCTATAAACATCATACTGATACATCCTATGAAATTTCGTGAAAATGGGATGAAAAATGTAGGATAAGCTTTAGATTCGAAAAACTTCGAAGTCCCGTTACTCGGCTAAAATTCATTCAACCGGAATGTCCTGAACATATGTGCTACTAGACATCATACTGATGTAACCGGGTACAGCACTGATACCTGCTGTGAAGTTTCATGAAAATCGGATATAAAACATAGGAGTTGAGCAGACAAGCTTTAGAATCGAAAAAATTCAAAGGTCCCATAACTTCCGCCAAAAATCATTAAACTGGAACATCCTGAAAATAAGCGATACTAGACATCATATCGATACTTCCTGGGAAGTTTCATGAAAATAGGGTGAAAACGTAGGAGTTAAGCGGACAAGAAAGCAGACGGCCATATATATGGACGTACATAAGGACATGATGACAACTACAACAGGGTGCCATTTTCATGATCATTCTCCCAAGTCATGTTATTGTTGGTACAATACCAATGGGAAAATTATGTATATATAAGAATTGATTTGCAGTCTTTTTTCGGCATATATGCAGTTTAAAAAGCCAGTAGTGAACGGGAAATTTATCATAGGCACTAATATGCTTCATGGAATATGCCATTTACTGTAGGTGTTAAAAACTGCATAAACACTGCAAAAATGCAAATACATTTCTTAACAAAAACCCCATATGTTGTTATGGGGAACAGGTGGGTGGTTCCCCGGTGTGTACTAACTGTAACCAGAATAACAATCTACAAACCTCCATATGTTGTGATGGGGAACAGGTGGGTGGTTCCCCGGTGTGTACTAGCTGTAACCAGAATAACAATCTACAAACCTCCATATGTTGTGATGGGGAACAGGTGGGTGGTTCCCCGGTGTGTACCAGCTGTAACCAGAATAACAATCTACAAACCTCCATATATTGTGATGGGGAACAGGTGGGTGGTTCCCCGGTGTGTACTAGCTGTAACCAGAATAACAATCTACAAACCTCCATATGTTGTGATAGGGAACAGGTGGGTGGTTCCCCGATGTGTATTAGCTGTAACCAGAATAACAATCTACAAACCTCCATATGTTGTGATAGGGAACAGGTGGGTGGTTCCCCGGTGTGTACTAGCTGTAACCAGAATAACAATCTACAAACCTCCATATGTTGTGATAGGGAACAGGTGGGTGGTTCCCCGATGTGTATTAGCTGTAACCAGAATAACAATCTACAAACCTCCATATGTTGTGATAGGGAACAGGTGGGTGGTTCCCCGGTGTGTACTAGCTGTAACCAGAATAACAATCTACAAACCTCCATATGTTGTGATAGGGAACAGGTGGGTGGTTCCCCGGTGTGTACTAGCTGTAACCAGAATAACAATCTACAAACCTCCATATGTTGTGATGGGGAACAGGTGGGTGGTTCCCCGGTGTGTACTAGCTGTAACCAGAATAACAATCTACAAACCTCCATATGTTGTGATGGGGAACAGGTGGGTGGTTCCCCGGTGTGTACTAGCTGTAACCAGAATAACAATCTACAAACCTCCATATGTTGTGATGGTGAACAGGTGGGTGGTTCCCCGGGGTGTACTAGCTGTAACCAGAATAACTATCTACAAACCTCCACATGTTGTGATGGGGAACAGGTGGGTGGTTCCCCGGTGTGTACCAGCTGTAACCAGAATAACTATCTACAAACCTCCATATGTTGTGATGGGGAACAGGTGGGTGGTTCCCCGGTGTGTACTAGCTGTAACCAGAATAACAATCTACAAACCTCCATATGTTGTGATGGGGAACAGGTTGGTGGTTCCCCAGTGTGTACTAGCTGTAACCAGAATAACAATCTACAAACCTCCGTATGTTGTGATGGGGAACAGGTGGGTGGTTCCCCGGTGTGTACTAACTGTAACCCAGCGACTGTCATGGTTGAAGCTGATATCTATTACCTGTATAACAAATTTCAACAATAGAAAATGGACAGCTATTTTAGATTTTGGCGGAGTTCCTCAATACTTGACATGTTACCAATACGCAATTTTTATAAAGAATACACGCGTCAAATAAACATAGCCAAATGGCTATTTTCTGTAAATGGCTTCCTTAATACAATTTTTTTTTAAATTAGATTATGAGTTGAACTAAATGATTTAAAGCATATTCCACTATGCATACTTTGATCGTATGTATTCAACATATTTGATATTTATTGTTATTTACAAGCTCCGTTTACTTTTAATGTACAGGATACAGCAATACTGACACGTTCATATTGACAGGTTGTAAAACCATTGTACTGGAACTACTATTTTGCATATGGTGCAATTCGCAGTTCATGTTGCAGGAAGTTTGTCATGCGATGTAAACAGAGTATTTTTGTTTCATTGTGAAAAACTCCCATGATGTTATGACAGTATGTTTGTTTCAAGTAAATGTTTTCGGTGAAAATTAAATGTTAAAATCTATTGTTTTGTTCTAATTATTCGTTTTTATTTTAAAAATGTGTATGCAATAAAATGGTTATTGGATTTATATTGGGATATATGCACTCATTCTTACGAGAATATAGTCGCGCAATATTAATATGCGAAAGAATGAGTGCATATAGTTACCCAATACAAATATAATAACTTATAAATATTATACTGGTTACAACAATGCTTGACAGCTGAAGTTACATTAATGTTTAGGTAAGTTAAAGAGATAACCATGCTAAGATTTTCTATTAGGGACAGTATGTGAGTGGTTTTACAGTCGGAGAATTTTGTTTTACCGCAGAGCCGTAAAATGTAATTCCAGTCCACAAAACCAACCACATACCGTTCCAGGTTAAAAATCATAGCATGGTTACCTCAATTTCAATGCTTTTCCATTTAAATGTCAGAAATATAAAACAAAACAATACCTATACCCTTGTTTCTTTTTTATGAAAACTCGAATTCATTTCACTGAAGTCATCCATTGACATCATTTGTTACAACGTTATGTGTTGTCACATACCTTTCAGACAGTAAATCATGCATTTTTGAGACAATGGGCCAATCGAATAACGGGTTACATTGTAGTTGCATTAGAATAAACATTTAACACAAACTGTCAAAAACAGAAGAGAAAAGAAATTAAAAAAATTATTTTTCCTACCTTGGCAGTGGTGTCCCCTCTATGTAGAGTGTACAGGTGATGCACGGCGCCCAGTGAGGACCCACATGGGTGAGCCATCAGACGGAACACGTGAAAATTGTGGCCTAGTTTACAGGCGGTGACTAGAAGGGTCCCTGTGGGGTCAAATGCCATGCTGGATACCGGTTCATTGGCGTGGGCATGGAAATGTGCTATAAGACCATCCCCTTCATTGTCCTCATTCACATTGAACTAAAAAATAAAATATTTCTTCTACTGATAGTAAGGTTATGAAATGAAATGGTGTTATGTCCCATTTACACATCGTATAAGGTTATATTGGACAGCAACCTTAGAGGGAGATGAGATGAGATGAAGGTCATGCGTCCTCCAGGGAGTGAACAAGGTCTGTAGCTCTAAAGCAAAGGCCTTATCCACTGAGCTAACAGGCCAACCTGAAAGCAAGGAAGAAGATATAACAACTATCAAAATGGATCAGGTGTGCTACTTGCACAAGTGTTTTCCAGAGAAACCCAGCTCAGTATTTGCATGAGCAGCAGTTCGCCATCGACTCTGCTCTCCGAGTAGACTGCTCTTAACCATTTAATTATTGAATAATAAGGATAAGTTTAATATTATCTTTCATTAGCAATGCACATAAAAACGAGCCCGCATTTGCAAGCAACATAAAATATGTCAATGACATGCACAAAAAAAAAGAAAGAATCAATCATGGGTATTGTGTTCAGATAGGGAAATTCCAACCCTCATGTATAACTGCCTCAGTTCCAATCCAAACAGTTAAATCTCATGCAGGGCTCAATCTACAGGGCGATTCGGGCGAAGAACGCGCCCGCGATCTCTTGACTTCGCCTTGGCAGCACATCAAAGCGAAGTTCAAGTCGCCGTAATTTTCCGGGGTGACAGTTATCAATAATATCAATATTATAAGTATCTGGCACGTGGTCATAATCAGTGTTATATGTGGTCAAGTCCACCTAATCCCCAGGGGGCTAATTACAAATTATCAGTATAGCTCCCGGCATAATCGGTGTCACTAAATACTACTGGAATACACACAAGTGTCAACACAAATCCCACTCCCACAATGTACCTTATTGGCCAATCGAATCGCTCGAAACAGCTCAGCCACACAAAGAAACATCATAATAGCCAATGAGTGCAACGTTTACATATTGATTTGTTAATCGCTGTGAAAATTGAAATTAATTAGGCTAAAGGTGATAATTGTCTGTTTATTTCAGTCAGATTTAAGAAATTGCATTGTTTTTCTGATTGACTTACAGAGCAATGTTGTTTGTGAAAATTAAAATATAGCACATGATGTAAAATCGAAAGTAGACCTTAATCTCGAAGCCAAATGTTCTTGATTAATAATTAACCGTAAGTTGGAACTACTCGCTGTCACATTAAAAATTGTATAATTTCTCTTTAAATTAATGTTATTGTGATCAGTTTTCATTTTATTTGTTGAAGTTACAAAGAAAAAAGCATGCATATTTTGAAAGCATTTAATAATCTTCAACTAAGGGGAAAGCACTCTCGCGATAATTATGAGAAAAAATATGAATTGCTTCGTTAATAAATGTTAAAAACGGTTATATTTATATACAGTTAACAGTTTTAATTACTTATCAATAAGGTCTGCTTATAAAAATGCCTCCCTGGAGCACCTGCACTTTGAAAAGATCACGAAATCGTAAATCACTGTATAAAAATTGGTGGGTGGGGTAATGCAAAAAAATCGAACTTCTAAATGTTTTACTTGACACTTCCAAATTCAATACACAGGGAAGCCCTAATGTTAATGAGAGATTATTACAGTCATGAACCATTAAAAAGTTATAGTAATAAATCCATTATCATAGAAAATTTTAAATTTGCATCAATATTTCAAGTTCATATTATAAAAAAAGAATTAGTGTGCATTACACTGTATTCACTGCATTGCAATATACATGGTGATGACTATTCAACCGTTGTCTACGTATACACGTCGCGTGAAGTCTCCCTAAATTCTCTCCACTTCTCCCTAAAATCAATTAAGGGAGAAGTGACTTCTCCCTAAATTCCTGGCCTAGATTGAGCCCTGTCATGTTCGAATACCCTTTCTGCAATGAATAATAAAAAAAAATCTAATAATATACGAGGGGTGTTCCAAAAATAATGCGATTGGTATTGATACTAGAATACTATAATCATTTTTGATCAATTGTTTTTGCGATTTCCTTCAAAGTACTCCCCCTTAGCCGTAACACACATTTTGAGACGCACAATCATATTTTGAAAACATTTTTCGTATTCATGAACAGGTACACCCTTAAGACACTGGTAAACAGCAAATCCCAGGGCATTCCGCGAGTTATATCTCTTCCCAGCTAAGTGATTTTTTAGTCTTGGGAAGCGAAAATAGTCGCAGGGGGCCAGGTCTGGCGAGTAAGAGGGGTGCGGGAGAACGGTGATCTTCTCTGACTCCAAAAAGTTTGTTATAATACGGGCTTTGTGGGCGGGCGCGTTGTCATGCAGAAGACGAACATACTTCAGACCTGTAATTCTTCAATTGTTTTAATACAAAGTTTTTATAAAAAACGTCCTGTGATAGTTCTGCCTTTTGGCACCGCCGTCTTGCTGGTAGTGAAAAAAATTGCATACAGAATCTTCTTAACAGTTCGCGTTCGTTTGGCAATAATTGGTCGTTTCATATTTTTCGTGGCCCAGATTCGGTTAGATACTTTCCTTTTTGGCTCATAATAATGGACCCACGTTTCATCACCCGTAACTAAATTCTCAAAAAAAAATTTGGATACATTTTCAGAAGTATTTTCGCTGTTGTAACCCTTAACTTCTTTTGGTCCTCTGTCAGCAAATGCGGTATCCATATTGCATTTATTTTCTTAACTTTCAGATGCTTTTTCAAAATTAGATGAACTCGTGCTAACGACAAGTTTTTCATCCGAGCTAATTGTCTTACTGTGTATCGAGCATCAGTTTTCAGGATTTCACGGATTTATTCAACATAAAGCAATGTACATAGCACCAAGGTCAATGAATGTATGAATGAGATTTTTACCTTTGACACGCGTCAGTGATCACTCTAGCAATACGAAGTGGTTTCATGTAAATATTGCACAAGTTCCGCGAAATAATACAGCAGTCGCATTATTAACAGAACACCCCTCGTATTTATACAAGGTGTCCATGATAAAGGAGGATAAACAAATGTTGATCTTGACAATTCACTTTCTCATAATACTGAAACTGTCAAATTCATTTGAAAAAAATTGAACTAGATTTTCTTACTTTACTCCACAAGCGTACTTACATGATCATTGTGAACGTTCTGTATATCCACCACACTCACAATGCCCGGCCTGTTTCCGTTGTCCAAGTGTACGTAATCTTTCTTACCACCACACGGCGACTTACTGCCAGTGACAGAACTCACCATAGCCTCTCCGAACATCGACAAACCCTTGAACGCTCCCTGAAACACAAGTGTACAATATTTTAAAGACCCTATCTACACCTAATGATGACACAGTATATATATATATATATATATATATACATAAGGCCATAATAAATTAATTGCTAGTTTCTCATCCAAATTTATTTCAATAGGGGCGGGGGGTGAAATTTTATTTTTTATTTTATTCGACAAATGGAAAATGGCTTCGACACAAGGCAAAATAGTAAAACATACTACTGAGTACTTCAAAGATCAAAAACACATTTTTAATACGGTAGTGTTTCATACTTTCAGCATAATTTGTTTTTATTAATCTTTTTTTTTCTTCTTTTATTTTTTTGAAGAAATAAAAAAACAGGGGCGGGCAGGGATGAGAATCTAGCAATTAATTTATTATGGCCTAACTTACATACTTTGAGAACGCAAACTCTATAGAAACAACATAAACCAGCAAGGACAAACCACAAAACTGGAACATCAAATTAAGTTACCTCTCAAACATCATTGTACGCATATTCAATCACGGGTATATTAAGAACACGTGAATATAACCTCTACTTTTAATTGGCACATATATATTATTATATGACCTGAACACCTGGATCGAGTTTTGATAAACAGTTTTGTAGTGCAATTTTGCTGTTATTTTGAGGGTTAGTTTCTTTAAATGTTATTTTGACACTATTCTTTCTGATGTACTTATTGACAGTTTCTCAGAGACCTGATGATAATTTAGACAGATAATCTGAATGTAATAAAGGTGAGCAGCAGAACCAGGACAAGAGACTTTATAGTATATTTTTAACACGTACATTTTTCAAAAAAGAAACGTAAGTTTCAACAAACTGTTAAACAAACTACCACATTACTGTAATTCTGTAAGATACGTGTATGTATGTAATACTTCATGCATGCAATATCATATGACTAACCTTGGCGGCACTGATAACTGTGGCGGCGTAAGACTGAGACCCATCTCCCGACATACCACCACACGACTGGTGCATCGCTACCAACTGGTCACAGAAAACATTGTGGGTTAAAACATATTTTATTTCAAATATTTACATCGTACAAACAAGGAATACTAGGAATGGAACAAAAGTTAAGTCTTATGTAGGACGTTTACATTCTGATACTTATTGTTCATTATTTAAAAGTTATTTTAATATTTCTATCATTTGTGTGTTAAGATACAAGAATTTATTCCAATGTTGTCATTGACACCTGAAATACAACAGGCAGTTGTTAATGCCTAATGCATTATAGTATGTAAATATCACATCCTCTTGAGGGTGCCAGTGGATAGTATCAACCCGAGAATGTATTTTGAGGGTTGATAACATCCACTGGCACCCTCAAGAGTTTTAATATACCGAATGAATGAATGAATGCTGTTTTACGGCACGTCGACGCATAAATAGGTCATATTGTGCGCAAAAAAGATGAAAAAATTAAGAAGTAATTAAAAATGTAAATATATAAAGATAAAACTATTTATTAAACCGAACAAGTACTCCTAATATACTAATATACTCGATAAAGAACAAAAAATTATTGTTGTTTATTTTTAGAAATGAGCTTTCAAAATGCTAGCGGTATGATATTTTGCGCTATCAACCGATATGACGCGCTGAGAATGATAGCAGCCCGGCAGGGTATGACGATTTTACATGGAGTGTTGACAGTGAGGTATAATAATCTAAAATGCTAGTAAGCAAACTTTTATGCTCGATAACTAGGGTAAACATGTCTAAGAGACAAGAGGCTATGTGCCTTAAGTGATCGCTTCATCCTGCTAGTGGTCTCCTACAACAGGTTAGACTGTATATTTATGTATGGTGACATGTTTCAACTCTGTCTTTTAATCTACTAATGAACAAACTCTGATTTTTTGACTCCGATAAGAAATAAAGAAAGGTTGATGAAAAAGTTTTTGAAGTAACTGTTGCTGTACGTACCCTTTTATCCGCGTAAGCCAGCCAGCGGGTACTGAGAGCAATTGGGTTGGCATTGGGGCCAGAGCACGGGTAGCAACCTGGCACGGAGATAAAACACATTATTGCATACGCATTTACAAGCTCCGTAGTAACAGGAATCGTCAATATTCACTCATATTGACGTGTAGTAGTCATATTGGGCGTGTAATGTATACTCGTTCGTGATTGGTGCAATTTTCTGTTCATGTCAAAGGAAGTATATCACGTGATGTAATGTTGATTTCATGATGAAAATTCCCACGATGTTACGACAGTATGTTTGTTTGAAATGAATGTTTTTGGTGGAAATTCAATGTTACTACCTACTTTTTTTTCTAATTTAAAAATGCGTATGCAATAAAAAAGGTTATTAGATTTATATTAGGATGCACTCGTTCTTTTGTGCATAAATACTGTGCTTCTAAAGTCGTGCAATATTAATACACGCTGTTTCGATGTGTTTCAAGTCCCAATCACCAGGTTTTGATCTCGCATAATATAAACCTGCTGGAAATATTTTATTTTTTATCTAACATGGAAATTTATGTATCATGAAACACATTTTGTCGAGAGATTGCACAAAATACAAACAAATTCTCACAACTTACCTTTTATGCCTATCTCTCAACATCAAATGAGAAGAATATACAGCTTCATCCTATTTAAATGTGTTGCTGGAACGTAGCGTCGCTTAAAACGTTGTTTTGCATCTGACATTTAAAATGTCCCAACGGCCAACATGTTTTTTGGCGTTTAAAATGATGTCTTAACGGCTGACATACATGACGTCAGAGGTTTATATAGCTTTTTTCCGACCACCCCAATAACCAATCAACATTGAGTATTTTAATAAATCATGTTAGATATAACCTAAAATATGTTGATGGGCTTTTTAAACAATTCAATAGATGAAAGTAATTTGTTCACTCAGAATTTCTGAATGTTCATCCCAAAAAAATGAGAATAATAAAGAAAGCATTACTCACTTGTTATCCAGAAGAGCTGTTTGAACTGACACGCCTCGTACACACAGACCTTCTCTAGGAACATTATCACAACAAACCTGTAACAACGTATGACAATAATGAAGCCAAATGTGTCCAGTGAGGATCCAACTGCATGTATTATAACCTGTAACAATGTATGACAATAATTAAGCCACACGTGTCCAGTGAGGATCCAACTGCATGTATTATAACCTGTAACATGTATGACAATAATGAAGCCAAATGTGTCCAGTGAGGATCCAACTGCATGTATTATAACCTGTAACAATGTAAGACAATAATGAAGCCAAATGTGTCCAGTGGGGATCCAACTGCATGTATTATAACCTGTAACAATGTAAGACAATAATGAAGCCAAATGGGTCCAGTGAGGATCCAACTGCAGTTATTATAACCTGTAACAATGTATGACAATAATGAAGCCAAATGTGTCCAGTGAGGATCCAACTGCATGTATTATAACCTGTAACAATGTAAGACAATAATGAAGCCAAATGTGTCCAGTGGGGATCCAACTGCATGTATTATAACCTGTAACAATGTAAGACAATAATGAAGCCAAATGGGTCCAGTGAGGATCCAACTGCATGTATTATAACCTGTAACAATGTGAGACAATAATGAAGCCAAATGTGTCCAGTGAGGATCCAACTGCATGTATTATAACCTGTAACAATGTAAGACAATAATGAAGCCAAATGGGTCCAGTGAGGATCCAACTGCATGTATTATAACCTGTAACAATGTAAGACAATAATGAAGCCAAATGGGTCCAGTGAGAATCCAACTGCATGTATTATAACCTGTAACAATGTAAGACAATAATGAAGCCAAATGTGTCCAGTGAGGATCCAACTGCATGTATTATAACCTGTAACAATGTATAACTATAATGAAGCCAAATGTGTCCAGTGAGGATCCAACTGCATGTATTATAACCTGTAACAATGTAAGACAATAATGAAGCCAAATGGGTCCAGTGAGGATCCAACTGCAGGTATTATAACCTGTTACAATGTATGACAATAATGAAGCCAAATGGGTCCAGAGAGGATCCAGCTGCAGGTATTATAACCTATAACATAGTATGACAATAATGAAGCCAGTGTATTGTGTACTTTATATCACCCACCTTTTATTACACTGTGTGCTATGTATGGGCAGTGTTTTGAAACAGATATTGTGTACTATATCACCCACCTTTTATTACTTGAAACAAATACTGTGTACTTTATCACCCACCTTTTATTACACTCTATGCTATGTATTACTTTATCACCCATCTTTTATTACACTCTATGCTATGTATGGGCAGTGTTTTGAAACTGATTACTTTATCACCCACCTTTTATTACACTCTATGCTATGTATGGGCAGTGTTTTGAAACTGATTACTTTATCACCCACCTTTTATTACATTCTATGCTATGTATGGGCAGTGTTTTGAAACTGATTACTTTATCACCCACCTTTTATTACACTCTATGCTATGTATGGGCAGTGTTTTGAAACTGATTACTTTATCACCCACCTTTTATTACATGCTATGCTATGTACGGGCAGTGTTTTGAAACTGATTACTTTATCACCCATCTTTTATTACACTCTATGCTATGTATGGGCAGTGTTTTGAAACTGATTACTTTATCACCCACATTTTATTACACTCTATGCTATGTATGGGCAGTGTTTTGAAACTGATTACTTTATCACCCACCTTTGATTACATTCTATGCTATGTATGGGCAGTTTTTTGAACCTGATTACTTTATCACCCACCTTTTATTACACTCTATGCTATGTATGGGCAGTGTTTTGAAACTGATTACTTTATCAACCACCTTTTATTACACTCTATGCTATGTATGGGCAGTGTTTTGAAACTGATTACTTTATCACCCACCTTTTATTACATTCTATGCTATGTATGGGCAGTGTTTTGAAACTGATTACTTTATCACCCATCTTTTATTACACTCTATGCTATGTATGGGCAGTGTTTTGAAACTGATTACTTTATCAACCACCTTTTATTACACTCTATGCTATGTATGGGCAGTGCTTTGAACCTGCTACTGTGTACTTTATCAGCCACCTTCTATTACATTCTATGCTATGTATGGGCAGTGTTTTGAAACTGATTACTTTATCACCCATCATTTATTACACTCTATGCTATGTTTGGGCAGTGTTTTGAAACTGATTACTTTATCACCCACCTTTTATTACACTCTATGCTATGTATGGGCAGTGTTTTGAAACTGATTACTTTATCACCCACCTTTTATTACACTCTATGCTATTGAAACTGTTACTTTATCACCCACCTTTTATTACATGCTATGCTATGTATGGGCAGTGTTTTGAAAGTAATACTGTGTACTTTATCAGCCACCTTCTATTACATTCTATGCTATGTATGGGCAGTGTTTTGAAACTGATTACTTTATCAACCACCTTTTATTACACTCTATGCTATGTATGGGCAGTGTTTTGAAACTGATTAGTTTATCACCCACCTTTTATTACATTCTATGCTATGTATGGGCAGTGTTTTGAAACTGCTACTGTGTACTTTATCAGCCACTTTCTATTACACTCTATGCTATGTATGGGCAGTGTTTTGAAACTGATTACTTTATCACCCATCTTTTATTACACTCTATGCTATGTATGGGCAGTGTTTTGAAACTGATTACTTTATCAACCACCTTTTATTACACACTATGCTATGTATGGGCAGTGTTTTGAACCGGCTACTGTGTACTTTATCAGCCACTTTCTATTACATTATATGCTATGTATGGGCAGTGTTTTGAAACTGATTACTTTATCACCCACCTTTTATTACACTCTATGCTATGTATGGGCAGTGTTTTGAAACTGATTACTTTATCACCCACCTTTTATTACACTCTATGCTATGTATGGGCAGTGTTTTGAAACTGATTACTTTATCACCCACCTTTTATTACACTCTATGCTATTGAAACTGATTACTTTATCACCCACCTTTTATTACATGCTATGCTATGTATGGGCAGTGTTTTGAAAGTAATACTGTGTACTTTACCAGCCACCTTCTATTACATTCTATGCTATGTATGGGCAGTGTTTTGAAACTGATTACTTTATCAACCACCTTTTATTACACTCTATGCTATGTATGGGCAGTGTTTTGAAACTGATTAGTTTATCACCCACCTTTTATTACATTCTATGCTATGTATGGGCAGTGTTTTGAAACTGCTACTGTGTACTTTATCAGCCACTTTCTATTACACTCTATGCTATGTATGGGCAGTGTTTTGAAACTGATTACTTTATCACCCATCTTTTATTACACTCTATGCTATGTATGGGCAGTGTTTTGAAACTGATTACTTTATCAACCACCTTTTATTACACACTATGCTATGTATGGGCAGTGTTTTGAACCGGCTACTGTGTACTTTATCAGCCACTTTCTATTACATTATATGCTATGTATGGGCAGTGTTTTGAAACTGATTACTTTATCACCCACCTTTTATTACACTCTATGCTATGTATGGGCAGTGTTTTGAAACTGATTACTTTATCACCCATCTTTTATTACACACTATGCTATTGAAACTGATTACTTTATCACCCATCTTTTATTACTCTATGCTATGTATGGGCAGTGTTTTAAACTGATTACTTTATCAACCACCTTTTATTACACTCTATGCTATGTATGGGCAGTGTTTTGAACCTGCTACTGTGTACTTTATCAGCCGCCTTCTATTACATTCTATGCTATGTATGGGCAGTGTTTTGAAACCGATTACTTTATCACCCACCTTTTATTACATGCTGTGCTATGTATGGGCAGTGTTTTGAAACTAATACTGTGTACGTTATCACCCACCTTTTATTACACTCTATGCTATGTATGGGCAGTGTTTTGAAACTTATACTGTGTACTTTATCACCCATCTTTTATTACACTCTATGCTATGTATGGGCAGTGTTTTGAAACTGATTACTTTATCACCCACCTTTTATTCCACTCTATGCTATGTATGGGCAGTGTTTTGAACCTGCTACTGTGTACTTTATCGCCACCTTTTATTACACTCTATGCTATGTATGGGCAGTGTTTTGAAACTAATACTGTGTACTTTATCAGCCACCTTTTATTCAACTCTATGCTATGTATGGGCAGTGTTTTGAAACTAATACTGTGTACTTTATCAGCCACCTTCTATAACATTCTATGCTATGTATGGGCAGTGTTTTGAAATTGATTACTTTATCACCCATCTTTTATTACACTCTATGCTATGTATGGGCAGTGTTTTGAACCTGAATACTTTATCACCCACCTTTTATTACACTCTATGCTATGTATGGGCAGTGTTTTGAAACTGATTACTTTATCACCCAACTTTTATTACATTCTATGCTATGTATGGGCAGTGTTTTGAAACTGATTACTTTATCACCCACCTTTTATTACATTCTATGCTATGTATGGGCAGTGTTTTGAAACTGATTACTTTATCACCCATCTTTTATTACACTCTATGCTATGTATGGGCAGTGTTTTGAAACTAATACTGTGTACTTTATCACCCACCTTTTATTACACTCTATGCTATGTATGGGCAGTGTTTTGAACCTGCTACTGTGTACTTAATCAGCCACCTTCTATTACATTCTATGTTATGTATGGGCAGTGTTTTGAAACTGATTACTTTATCACCCGCCTTTTATAACATGCTATGCTATGTATGGGCAGTGTTTTGAACCTGCTACTGTGGTGTACTTTATCAGCCACCTTTTATTACACTCTATGCTATGTATGGGCAGTGTTTTGAAACTGATTACTTTATCACCCATCTTTTATTACACTCTATGCTATGTATGGGCAGTGTTTTGAAACTGATTACTTTATCACCCATCTTTTATTACACTCTATGCTATGTATGGGCAGTGTTTTGAAACTGATTACTTTATCACCCACCTTTTATTACACTCTATGCTATGTATGGGCAGTGTTTTGAAACTGATTACTTTATCACCCGCCTTTTATAACATGCTATGCTATGTATGGGCAGTGTTTTGAACCTGCTACTGTGGTGTACTTTATCAGCCACCTTTTATTACACTCTATGCTATGTATGGCAGTGTTTTGAAACTGATTACTTTATCACCCTTCTTTTATTACACTCTATGCTATGTATGGGCAGTGTTATGAAACTGATTACTTTATCACCCATCTTTTATTACACTCTATGCTATGTATGGGCAGTGTTTTGAAACTGATTACTTTATCACCCACCTTTTATTACACTCTATGCTATGTATGGGCAGTGTTTTGAAACTGATTACTTTATCACCCATCTTTTATTACACGCTATGCTATGTATGGGCAGTGTTTTGAAACTGATACTGTGTACTTTATCAGCCACCTTTTATTACACTCTATGCTATGTATGGGCAGTGTTTTGAAACTGATTACTTTATCACCCATCTTTTATTACACTCTATGCTATGTATGGGCAGTGTTTTGAAACTGATTACTTTATCACCCATCTTTTATTACACGCTATGCTATGTATGGGCAGTGTTTTGAAACTAATACTGTGTACTTTATCACCCACCTTTTATTACACTCTATGCTATGTATGGGCAGTGTTTTGAAACTTATACTGTATACTTTATCACCCACCTTTTATTACACTCTATGCTATGTATGGGCAGTGTTTTGAACCTGCTACTGTGTACTTTATCAGCCACCTTTTATTACACTCTTTGCTATGTATGGGCAGTCTCTATGCTATGTATGGGCAGTGTTTTGAAACTGATTACTTTATCACCCACCTTTACGAGGGTCATTCAATAAGTTCTGTCACTAACGCGTTTTAACAATTATGTGCTCATGGTGAGTGTTGATGTTTGATACCACACGAAAGAGAGTCTCAATACCATTCCATTGATGGTGAAATGAATGCTGTATCTTTTGTGTGACGAAAGTTATGGAACGTTTAATACACATCACTTATACATACTGAGGTATTTTCGTCCTGAGTTTTTTCAGGTATGTTAATTGTTACTTTTTTAAATGCCTGTTTCTCTTTAAGTACTTGTTGAAGACCTTTGAAATTTCTCATACATTACCAGTTATATCTGTGCATTACAAGACTTAGAATTTAAGCATGGTAGATGAAAAGGCATTGTCTTAGAAATTAACATTTTAAGCTAACGTGTAAAATTAATTTAATGATAAATGGACATTAAATGGAAGGGCAGTCTTCTGAAATAGCATTTTTGGATGATCAATATTTTCACTAAACATTTTACAAAATACTTCAATAATGTGTTGAATATGCCATTTAAACACTGAAGGACAAGGATTTGTAAAGAAATATGAAAACATATTAATACTATGAGAATAATTACGACATTTAAAAGATATTATAACATTTCCGTAAACAAAATGAAGAAAATCAGTGTTATTTATGCTAAAATTAAGGAATATGCATTCACTCATATCTGGTTTACAGCAAGACCTTTTCGAATTCTCGACAATCATTTTCATGGATTATGGACGAATAACAACAGATGGCGTACAAGAAAATTTAAAAGCATAGAGTTATTCAAATAATTTTTAAAACATTTTGTAACAAGGACATTTTCAGAGATGCCAGTATCCAAAAGGGGTGGTAGGGGGAGGTAATTCAGGGGTATAAATAACCGGAAAGTTTGCATTTTTGTTGTGGAATTTAAGAGAGCGAACCCAGTAGTACTATAAATACACTACTTTATCTCAGTGTAATATCCAGTTCAAACGATATATGCCTAGTGACAGAACTTTTTGAAGCACCCTCGTAATTACATTCTATGCTATGTATGGGCAGTGTTTTGAAACTAATACTGTGTACTTTATCACCCACCTTTTATTACACTCTATGCTATGTATGGGCAGTGTTTTGAAACTAATGCTGTGTACTTTATCACCCACCTTTTATTACACTCTATGCTGTGTATGGGCAGTGTTTTGAAACTGCTACTGTGTACTTTATCAGCCACCTTTTATTACACTCTATGCTGTGTATGGGTAGTGTTTTGAAACTAATACTGTGTTCTTTATCACCCACCTTTTATTACACTCTATGCTATGTATGGGCAGTGTTTTGAAACTAATACTGTGTACTTTATCACCCACCTTTTATTACACTCTATGGTATGTATGGGCAGTTTTTTGAAACTAATACTGTGTACTTTATCACCCACCTTTTATTACACTCTATGCTATGTATGGGCAGTGTTTTGAAACTAATGCTGTGTACTTTATCACCCACCTTTTATTACACTCTATGCTATGTATGGGCAGTGTTTTGAAACTGATGCTGTGTACTTCATCACCAGTCTTCAATGACACAAACTTTACGCCACAATATGGCTGCCCTGCACTGAAATGATATACATGGTGAATAGAATCATTATAACAGGGTTGGAAATGTAAAACATTCTGGTGTAAATTCTGAGCATTATCTGGCAATAATTTTAACATATGTGCATTAAAATATAGATACAACTTACTATAATGGCGTAGCCTTTAATGTTATAAGTTACATCCCAGTATAATTCTGCATATTATTAAATTGGTCAAACATTGGTAGGACTATTATTTCTTCCATTTTTAGTCATGTGAGACAGATGTGACTCTTATATGAAACATCATGAAGTCACGTTGGTGACCATGTTATTCTAGAGTAAAATCAAATACAGTCATTGAAGTATGCCTGTACTAAGCGCATAATTGGAGAAAAATAATCCATCATGGGTTTATCCATGTCAGATTATAAGAATCTTCCATGGGTATCCGGTGAAAATCAGGAATTCCAACCCGAGGTATAATTGTTTTTGTACAATTGTTTTTATCGGAACTGACGCTCTTTCGAGGTTCCGATTAAAACAATGATACCGAGGGTTGGAATTTCCCTATCTGAACTGGATACCCATGATTCATTCTTTTTCATCAATACCATTTATATTATTTGTGATGACGTCGCCAACTACTAACGTTTTGCTTGTTTATTTACACAATGACGCCATGCAACTGTCATTGTTTATATCTTTATACTTTTATCTCCCCCCATGTGTAAGATCAAGCTTTCCAGCACCCATGCAAAACACGTATCACCATATCCGGTAAGCAAGAAAGGTAAATCTCAACCTCGGGATCAGAATTACACCCAGGAACTGGGCAGAGATTTCCCTATCTCACATGGATACTCATGATGGATTCTTATATTCTTGCATACCAGATAAAGATAAACAACACTTAAAACATGTGCTGAAAAACTGATCTTGCACTTAGAGGGGGACAATTAAAATCATATGCATCAAAAATGATGTTGAAAACAGAATGTCAATGACATGGAAGAAAAATCCACTTCAGACGAAAATACCTACCATCAGTAGGTGTGGCAATAAAGATGTAATTAAATCAGTTTATCACATAACTTACGGTCTGGGAGTGGAATAACACCATTCTATATTTTCGATATAACACTAGTTATATAAGTACGCAAATAAGCCCAGTATGCGCTGTCAAAAAAAAATGATAAGGACTATGATCCAATTCCCACGGTTTATGTCGGTTTCGTGTGTTAAAGCGACAGGCCAAATGCAATAAAAGTCGATATGTGAGTTATGTGATAAATACAATCTAACATTTGTTCTCATTCATTATTGAATTTATTAAACTTGTTAGCAAAAATGATATAATGCTCAACAAGAGCCTCACATTATATCATTTTGCCAACTCGTTTAATAAATTCAATAATGAATGAGTACTCATGTAAGATCCTCTATGTACAAACCTGGATGAGTCACACATGATGGCCAGGGGTCTTTTACTGCTGTATGTGTCCGGGTACCCAAACACTGAAATTAAAAAAAAAATTGAATCAAGATATATTGCTTTAAAAACAAGATTAAATTTAAGGAATAGCGCCACATATCTCTAGTCATATCAGATGAAGCCAGCAGAGTGCCTCAAGAAACCAGTTGAATTGAACTGGATTTTATAGTCGCACCAACAGCTAACTTAAGGTGATATGGCAACTTTCCAGGTTCCATGGAGAAGGAAGACCACAGGTGCCCCTCCAGGCAATTTGCGTGCACGAGCGGACACCTGGGTAGAACCACCCACATTCCGCAAGCCAGCTGGATGGCTTCCTCACAAAAAGATCCTGGTCCCACGAGGGCTTGAACCCACAGCGATGAGGGTAACTGATTTTAGGTCTGAGACTCTAACCACTCTGTCACGAATTGAATGTTGTTTAACGGCTCATCAACACAGTATAGGTTATTTAGAGCCACCCCAGAGAGTGAGGAAGGATACATAGGAATCCGGGAACCGTGCCCTACACTTATTATCGAATAGATTCCTGTGGTTCTTTAACGTGCTCGGAGAATAGAATGATACTCGGGACCGCCCAGTTTACGTCCCCATCCAAAGGACGAGGCTAAGCGAAAGTTTCTAGCCCAAGAACATACTGACGAAACTCAGTGGCACCACGGAGGATTGAACCAAGAAATCAGACTAGAGTTGGGAGGAGAATAGGTTCAATATGGCAATCCATTTTCCTGGCGAGATATGAAAGACAAAAAAAAAATTGTTCCAAGAAAGAACAAGTAAGTCACTACAAAAAGTACTATATTGGCATGAAATCCTTATCTTTGGTGAGTTCATCACTATGCATGGACATATAGTAGAACATCAGAATGTGATCACTATGCATGGACATATAGTAGAACACCAGAATGTGATCACTATGCATGGACATATAGTAGAACACCAGAATGTGATCACTATGCATGGACATATAGTAGAACACCAGAATGTGATCACTATGCATGGACATATAGTAGAACACCAGAATGTGATCACTATGCATGGACATATAGTAGAACACCAGAATGTGATCACTATGCATGGACATATAGTAGAACACCAGAATGTGATCACTATGCATGGACATATAGTAGAACACCAGAATGTGATCACTATGCATGGACATATAGTAGAACACCAGAATGTGATCACTATGCATGGACATATAGTAGAACACCAGAATGTGATCACTATGCATGGACATATAGTAGAACACCAGAATGTGATCACTATGCATGGACATATAGTAGAACACCAGAATGTGATCACTATGCATGGACATATAGTAGAACACCAGAATGTGATCACTATGCATGGACATATAGTAGAACACCAGAATGTGATCACTATGCATGGACATATAGTAGAACACCAGAATGTGATCACTATGCATGGACATATAGTAGAACACCAGAATGTGATCACTATGCATGGACATATAGTAGAACATCAGAATGTGATCACTATGCATGGACATATAGTAGAACACCAGAATGTGATCACTATGCATGGACATATAGTAGAACACCAGAATGTGATCACTATGCATGGACATATAGTAGAACACCAGAATGTGATCACTATGCATGGACATATAGTAGAACACCAGAATGTGATCACTATGCATGGACATATAGTAGAACACCAGAATGTGATCACTATGCATGGACATATAGTAGAACACCAGAATGTGATCACTATGCATGGACATATAGTAGAACACCAGAATGTGATCACTATGCATGGACATATAGTAGAACACCAGAATGTGATCACTATGCATGGACATATAGTAGAACACCAGAATGTGATCACTATGCATGGACATATAGTAGAACACCAGAATGTGATCACTATGCATGGACATATAGTAGAACACCAGAATGTGATCACTATGCATGGACATATAGTAGAACATCAGAATGTGATCACTATGCATGGACATATAGTAGAACACCAGAATGTGATCACTATGCATGGACATATAGTAGAACACCAGAATGTGATCACTATGCATGGACATATAGTAGAACACCAGAATGTGATCACTATGCATGGACATATAGTAGAACACCAGAATGTGATCACTATGCATGGACATATAGTAGAACACCAGAATGTGATCACTATGCATGGACATATAGTAGAACACCAGAATGTGATCACTATGCATGGACATATAGTAGAACATCAGAATGTGATCACTATGCATGGACATATAGTAGAACACCAGAATGTGATCACTATGCATGGACATATAGTAGAACACCAGAATGTGATCACTATGCATGGACATATAGTAGAACATCAGAATGTGATCAACTTTAAAGTAAAAGTTTGTGCCACGGTCACCGTTTTTGCTGAAAAGTGATACCAATGTCTTGCCCCATTCTTCGAAGAAAAGCCAATAGAACCACACGAGATATCACTCTCAGAGCTAATCATTACTAAGCCAGCTACTCAGTCCATTTATATGACTACTGCTTTACCCCACTTCCCAATCCCCATTAAGCCTCACCCCACCCACCAGCACACACACTCTACCATGCAATTTAGACCAAGAATGATTTAGGAAAGCTGGTGCACGACCAAGTACTGAACCTATAAAGCCATTCACAATCTATTAAGCCCCACCCCACCCACCAGCACACACACTCTACCATGCAATTTAGACCAAGAATGATTTAGGAAAGCTGGTGCACGACCAAGTACTGAACCTATAATGCCATTCACAATCTTTTAAATATGTGTATTATGTTTTATATGAAACATTCATTTGAATTTAAATGTTGGTTACCTGAATCTGGATTAGGGAGGATTCGTAAAATCCTGACGGGTCCCTGTCTGATGGACAAAATCTCTTGTGCTTCACCATTTGGCTGAAAGAAATAACAGCACGATAGTATGAGATAACTGTTTTATACGAGTTAATCACATTACGTCGTCCGAGTGTTAACTTTCATACACGCAGTGTTAACCCCATCCAACCTTTCTCCAAGAAGCAAAAACGGAGTTGGCTGGGGTATGAAATAAAACCTTAATTTCGGCTTAAAAAGCTTGCATATTGTAAAATTTAAACATTTAATTGGTAATTTTAAATAAGCTATCGTAATTTTAAAATAACAAATGTTTATGAACGTGTTTTATTTTCGAAATATCCGTTATAAAATCCTGCTAATATAAGCTTTCCAATCGCTTAATGGAATTAAGGCGGGACCATGTAATGAACCATTGGTTTCATTTAACAAAGTAACTCGTGAAAGAGCATGTTTCACACATCCATCTGAATACAGTAAATCTGAATGTCTTGTAGGGGCACTGTGACGGCCATCTTGAAGAATTAATCAGGTCTGCCTCAAATTATTATTCCAGTATTATTTTAACTTTAATCTGATTGAACATATAAACAATGAAATAAAGTTTTGTAATTTCTTTAATATTCTACCATGTTTAAATATTTTATAATGAACAATTCTTAATCGGCAAAACATTTTTCTATGAACTATTTAAATAACTTCTAATATTCATGTTATGTAGAAAAGGTAACGGTACACTGCAAGTTTTAAAAATATTGCCATAAAATTAAGTCCATTTTATTCCAATAAATATGAATTGAACTAACGATGTCATAGAGTGTCTTAAAAAAGTTAGCCATCTAATAGTGTCGTAGGAACTGGGCTTAAAGCGTGCCAAACTTAACACACAAACACATGTACACAGTAAATACTTTGATACAGAGATCCAACTGAAATCTGAGTGAAACGGATGCCGTAGACGACGATCAGGTGGTGTTGTTTATATGGGGTTTTACGTCATTTTCCACACATGTAAGGTACGACGGTCGGTATTTGTATGGTGGCGGCATACCACCCACTTTTACTGGGTAGAACCAGTACTGTACATCTGTCGAGCTCCCAGTGAGATTCGAACCCGAAGTGGAAAGAGGCGAGATGGTTTACAATAATCAGGTGGTGACAATAGGTCTTCGTTTTTTTTCAAAAACAGATGAGTTAAAAGTGTATTAATTTTATAAATTTTATTTTCTGTACTAACCGTGACATGCCATATTTTGTGTACTAACCGTGATATGCCATATCTGGACGCCGTTACTGTAGCCCAGTATGAGGAGGAGTGGAAGGCCTTTATTGTCAGACTTGTTCATGTCTGGGTTCTTTGCTATATCTGCAACAATACAGCAACAGTTTGTAATCCATTCACAATCAACGCTGGAATAACCCAATGTAAGAGGTTAACAAATTCACCCCCTCGCCTAATCTAATTGTGTTTTATATCACAGGCCTAAGTACTGTCAAGGTAAGACATTTCCATTTTGTGTGCCACTGGTAACAACAAAAGATCTTGATCACAGTGACAGTCAATGTAAAATTTAAACATTCTAGACGTAATGCTGAACGCCCAGCGAAAGATCAATGACCAACGTGACATGATCATGTGAATGCATTTGATTGCCAAGTTCCGGCGATTCACCATCGGCCGCGAAATAAAGTAGGAGTGCCATACTACAAAAAAAGATAAAAGACTGTCTCAGCTATGCCCATCTCCATGTTTAAATGAACCAACTCGCTCAGTCTATACTCTAAATATAACTAAGCGGACCACTATTACCAATGGTACGAAAAATAATATTCATCTTGCGACATGTTTCAAAAAGTTTGTTTTCGTTCACATACCATTACAGTCACAGTTCTCAAATTTGACCCACTGTATTTTCTCCTTGTCCTCCACTTTGGGGGTTCCACTGTAAGCCTTCAATGAGAGAGAAAAAAGGAGACTATATAACTAGCTTATTTTTACATGGTGCAAATACTTTTGTTTGATAGCAACTCTTTTTTTATACTTATGGTACAGTCCTGGTACAGTGCTGACAAAGGCTTTGATATATAATTAACCTTTAACCCTCTAAGCACGACTATAATGGACTGTTTACAATGTCTGGCTGCTGATCAGTTATATTCTCCAAAACACCCCATTGTCACATAAATGGAATGGTCTTAATTCAAAGAAAGAACAGTCCATTATATATTTGTAGCAGGTTAAGGGTTTAGATATTTATCAAAACTGTATTGTGGTTTGGTTGGCAGTAAACTGATAGCTAATGTGTCGTTATATCATACATAATGCAGAGGGCAGAACATACTGGCTAACACATCAATATATTTCATAATATAGTTTATGTTCATAATTTTTTATTTATTTTTTTATAAATATATACGCGTTTTTTTTATTATCATTTTTTTTATCATTTTTTTTAAAGTCAAATCACCTGCTGGCATATACAGTATAACTATTATTTCCAGACTTCAATATGTGCTATAGGTTGAAGATGATATATTAACAATTTCTGAGATGGTCACTTCGGATAGCAATAATAAATTAATACAATAACAAATACCTGTGGAACTACATCGGAGAAGAAATCCACCACACTCTCCATTAAAGATTTTTCACTGCAAATGAAATCAAATTAACATTTTTATTAAATTTACAAATTCATTATACGTCATATAAACAGTTACAGGTTTTGGATAATAATCTGTTCAATTTAAATTCAAGAAAACATTTTCAAGGATTAAACAAATTGTTTGTACTTCAAGTTCATATTTTAATTATGGGGGTAGTGTGCCGAACAGAAATTCATAAACTGAACAAATACAAATATTACAAATACAAATATTTTATTGTCTATAACATGTACAATTATAAACAGGATTGGTATGTTCAACAAATAAATGATGGCACAAAACCTATTAAGTTTCACATAATGCAAAAGTTGGAGAAGACCACACAAAACAAACAAATAACTATTAAACAGGTGAAAATAGAGAGAGTAAGATCATACACTCTTGTAACTATGTTACCTGTTTTAGCGTACAGCACAATCTAGTGTAAAGAGAGGTTATGTAAACTCTCTTGAGGTAGAGGCTCTCGGAAGGCATTTATTTCTGATATTCATAAGTTCATAGCAAAATTGAGCGGATGTTGTTGCTATCTTTTCTGGTGGGTTGGTTATTATGAAGAGTTTAGTGACATCATCGAGAGTATTCCATTCTGATATGGATTAAGATATTTTTTCGTAAAAAATATCTCGTCCAGAGCTGAGAGATGGACATGCAGTTAAACAATGAAGTTCGTCCTCTACAGCATTAGAGCATAGTTTACAGATTCTTTCCTGTCATAGTATTTTATTGTATCTCCCAGTTTCAATTTCTAGCCTATGGGCCGATATTCTTAGTTTAGTAGAAGCTTGGCAGAAATATTCGTTTTTAACCGTTACTAGGTAGGGTGCAATTTCGTAGTTTCCGTCAATCTGAACAACATGAGCCCTAAATATCAGTTTTAGACATGTATTTAAGTTATGTTGTAAGTAACTTGCTCTGGTTATATCCAAAGAAATGTTAAAGATGAATGGCCACCCTTTTTGTAGTATTATCAATTAAAACATTTAACTCTTAAACATCATATGAACATTTCTTGAGTCTCGGAGAGAAATATATATTGAAAATTGCTACTCAGTTGTATGTAAAAATAAGATAAACTGAATTGTAAATATCTATTGTTGTGTATTGATTTTGATTTAAATGAACATAAACATGTTCATGAAACAAAACATGACCAGAGAAATTTAACTTGAAAATGTGTCCCTAGGATCTAGATGCCCTGATGAAAGACTACTGTATCTCCTTCTTTATTCATATGTAGTTACAATAGTCTGACCCCTCAAATTAGTCTGCATATATTGCAAAAAATGACCTTTTTTCAGTATTTAAAACAGAACGCCATCTACAATTATGACAAAGTCATGAAGGGTCCCAGCATGTGTTATGACAAAGTCATTGTCACAGAGTCAAAATATCCCATTTGGCATGTTGTCCAAATCCTATATTTTCCCTATATGTTGTGGCCCTCCTGTTCAATCCAATATACTAAGTGTCCGGTATTTGTCCATTGTTTGTATATGTAAGTCAGGTCAGTCCATGTTTTGTTATGTCATGTGCATGTATACGTCAGTGTGGTTGAGTGATTCCCGCATATTAGGGACACGCTCGCACTAGGCCATTTTGAACAGTCGCCATTTTATAGATAGATCGTTAATTGTATTTGCATTTACATGCACTACAACTGTTAAAAGAATATGTCTTAAGAGATCTCGTATATACATCTATCCATGGTCACCTAATAAAGGAATACAAGAAAAACCCGCTACATAGTTTTGTTTTACACGACCGCGATGACAATGGCGCCCAACGTGATTTATTCCATTGGTGATCATGGATTGGACAACATTAGTGTGTATTGAATTAGCAGACCAGGGCAGACCATGCAGAGTTCTCAACGACTTTGAGGAAAACCCGGCCGGTTATACATGTAAATATGCAGCTGCAGCGAAGTGTTGTATTTTTCCCACGCGGAACAGATTTTTTTTTAGTGCACTACGTTTCGATTTAACAATCAAACGATATTTTTTTGAGATATCGACGGGATTTTGATTCATGTGGCTAGCCTGAAAGGAAGGATTCGGTTGTTTGAAAACGGATGTTGCGATTGTGAGAATCTACACGCGCTGTGTTGTGTTGGATGAACAAATGTTTGGATATTGACAGTGTATTAGAGTTTGTGTGTTATTTAGTGTGAATTAGTTGTTCTTTATACTAGACATGCATATGGATGCTCTAGTTTTGTAATATTTTAGGAGTTAGATGGAAAACGGGCGAGTCTAAATATTGACCTACTTATTTTGTTTACCTGTGTGTAGAATTACTTCTCAAATATAAAAGTACATGCCTTGGTCAAATAAGTCATAGGCTTACCTGCATAAAGGCATAGCCTCTAGTTACAAAAAGTATTTTTGTGGTTTTCAACCGCTACAACCCACACTCTTGGAATATCTTATTTAGATGTAGTTGTGAAAGTGAAAGTAGGAAAATGAGGACACGTGACCTTTATGTAAAGCCTAAAGGGACACATTAAAGTGACACTTACAGTTATTTTTGTGTAAGTGTTCACAGGGGTACCAATTGATATTGAGTACAGAGTAGTTAGAAATGTGTTTATTTGTAAACAATAAGGTTGTTTTTTGATTTTTGAACTTTTCTGGCCTGATTTATTCAAACTCCCAGAGCACTCTTTCATTGTTTATCTGTCTGCACACTCTTTTGCACACTACCATGAAGAATGAGAAAGATGTATGTGAGGTAAGTGTTTATGTTAAATGTTGTGTTGTCAAAATTGTTCAATGTTGCCTATAATTGTGTTTACATGTATAGTGACCTTTGACCTAGCCCTGTATATGACCTTGATGCATAGCTTGCATATATAGGAAATCTCTGTGGAAAGTTGTTGTTTTTTTCTTCAGAATTTGTCGTCGCGTCATTCTTTTTCGCGTTATTATTCT
Organism: Cyrtodaria siliqua; assembly: GCA_037043455.1. Classification (NCBI taxonomy): domain Eukaryota; kingdom Metazoa; phylum Mollusca; class Bivalvia; order Adapedonta; family Hiatellidae; genus Cyrtodaria; species Cyrtodaria siliqua. The sequence continues at coordinate 33,284 of JAWPHD010003823.1, forward strand.
TCATCGCGCTATTTTGAACTGCAGACCGAATAATATTGATGTAATATACATTATCATACAGAGTGGTAAAAGCTGATTTATATAGGTTTATATGATTTGTGATTGTATTAAACTGTACATTTTCTCTTATTACAGATTAGAAGCTTGTTGATACAGAGAATAATTTATTCTGTTCCAGAATTAAATTGTTGAAATTTCAGAACAGAAATAAATTTATCGAATTTCAGATGGGCTGTTATTAAATTGAATTACATTTCAGATTATTAGAATTACAGGAATTGTAAGCAGAAGTTGTAGCTGTGCGATGACAGTTTAAAGCTGTATTATGACCATTAAAGTTGTGTGATTATGTTCAAAAGGTTAAAGCTGTATTACCCTAATTTAATTAAGTTGATTGGCAGAGATTGGATTGATAATTGTGTTGTTGTTTTTCAGTTATACAGTTGTCAACTATATTGAATGTTCAACATGTAATTGTTCATTGAGTATTTACTGTTTACAGATTTAAAGCTGATCAGTCTTCATTGAAGTGAATTGACATTTGTTTACTTTTCAGTGTTTTGTGAATTGTATTGATAATTGTTTATGAGTATGCAGTTTAAAGCTGTCTAGTCATTATATATAGTGAATTATTTGACATTTTATTTCAGTACTTTGTATTTTGTTGATTCTTTTTTGGAATTAGGAATCATGGACAAGGCAGTTGATCTTCCCAAAAAACATGGTGTTGAGGATGATGATGCTACACATGTGAAGACAAAATTAGATGATGATCAATGGTCTTAGAAGCAATAAGTATGTGGTCCTGAAGCAGGAGGAGTATGATGTTCTGACGTCATCTAAACCAGTTCACACAGAACACCTGCCAGAAATGTATTGTTTGATTTTCAGGAACCAATCGCATCACCGATCTTATCTTCAAGACCCTTAGATTTTTCAACACCCATCAAAGGTGCAAACCGTGACGTAGGTGCCAAGGCCCAAAGAGGGGAAACCTGCGCAGACTCCTGCTGTTTCAGGGAATAATGTTTCCATGAGTACTCCTTACTCACAATTACCCAAACTACCTTTGTTTTCAGGGGATGAACCAGCACCTAAGGGTGAAATCAATTATGAAGTTTGGCGTTTTGAATTTAAATGTATATTCAATGACCCTTCATTAACAGAACACCAGATATTGCATGCAGCCAGAATGTCCCTTAGAGGCACTGCTAGACAGATGTTAATACCACTTGGAGAAACAGCTACTAGCAAGGATGTTTTACAGAAACTTGATACTTTGTATGGGAATGTTTCTACCAATGAAAATGTCATGCAGAAATTTTATACAGCTGTCCAGCATGATTTGGAATCAGTTACATCTTTTGGTTGTAGGCTGGAAACCTTACTGCAGATTGCTGTTGATAAAGGACATGTTAAACCTATGGCAAAGAATGACATGCTTCGTTCTAAGTTTTGGACAGGTTTACGTGATGAGACTTTGAAGTCACAGACTCGTCATAACTACGACACTATTTTTTCATTTGATGCTTTACTTCATGAAATTAGGTCAGTGGAGCAGGAGTTGTCTCTTTCAGGTAGCAAGAGATCCCCCACTGTGTCATCGAGTGTACCATCTCATACTAATATCAAACATAATCCAGTTTCAGCATCTGATCCATCTAGCAAATTAGACAAGATGGCTGATCAAATGTCGAAGCTCATGGAAAAGCTTCAAAAGCTGGAGGAGAAAGTAGATAGACAGGAGTACTCAAAGCTACATCAAAGCACTAACCTACAAAGTTTCTTTTCAGGATACAACGATAGAGGTCGTGGCAGAAGTTATAGTGGTTCGTCTGGGCCCAGTAGAGATCACGATAACAGTAATTGAGGTCAATCGAGAGGAGCCGGACGCGGTAATTCTCGAGGAAGCCATACCTATTACAATGATAGTTTCACTGACCATCATTTAAACTTCTAACCTCCTCAGTTAAAGGGCAACGTGGGGAGGTAAATCATGTTCAACATGATAAAGACCCTGACACACCTAAAATTTCTAAACATGAATTACTCAGTAGAATGGTTGCAGGGTTTCCCCCAGGATCATAAGGCATGTCGCATGCAACATGCCTTCCTGGAAAAGAAAGGGAAAACAACATGCCTTCATCACAGCATCATGCCTTAAGATTTTCTTAATTTTCGTGATAACAGATTTAAAAGAAGAAAAATAGAATTTCTAGGGTGATTCTTGTTCCTTTTGCACCAAAATCATAAAAGTATGTTATTTTGCCATTTTGCCATTAATAGGCACTATTTTTTCAAGCCCAGTTTGGTAAATGTAATGTCAGAACAACATGCCTTCACAATTTTCTGGGGGAAACCCTGGGTTGGAAGTTCTAACCATAGTAAGATCAACATATGTGGTGTTGAATCTGATGCGTTGATTGATAGTGGGAGCATGATTACTTGTATCTCAGAGGCATTCTTTCGCTCACTTAATCCTGTACCATCTCTTCTCAGTATGGATGATTTTGAACTGAACGTTTTTGCAGCTGGAGGAACTAAACTACCCTTCTCTGGGTACATTGAAGCTGAGATTGTCATTCCATTTCTTTCTTCATCTACGTTTGTTATCCCAGTTCTGGTAATGCCTATGAAGGATTACGTCCAGTCGGTTCCTGTCATTGTTGGTACCAATGTCATCCGACTTTGCAAGAATGTAGACGATCATACTGTACCAGAAGAATGGCAGACAGCTATTGACAGTATGTGTACTGTCAAAAGTATCCCTGTCAGAACTACCAATAGTATTCCTTTTACTATTGCACCCCATCAAGTTGTTACTATTCATGGGTTTGCCAGGAAATCAGGTAATTTAGACAATGCAGTGTCCGAAGTTGTTTCTTCTGCACAGTCTCAGAGTTACAGCGTTTGTCCTAGGGTTGTTTCTCTTTCGAAAACATCTGGCAAATCTGTTCGTATACCTGTTCGAGTATGTAATCTGTCTGCTCATCCTATACGGATTTTACCAAAGTCAGTGATTTGTTCATTGAACGAAGTCAGTGTCCTTGACAGTTGGAAACCAGAGCCATCTGTGTCTAATCCTTAGAGCAGTGATAAAGGATCTCTCCTTGAAGATCTTGGAGTTCAGATCAACAAGGAGAACGTTACACCAGAGCAACTTAATAGGTTAAGACAAGTTCTTGGGATCACTTGTTCTCCAAGTCAATAGTGGACTCAGGAAAGACAGATACTGTCGAACACCGTATTCATCTTACAGATGAAGTTCCCTTTAAGCAACCCTTTAGGCGAATACCTCCAGGTTTGTTTGAAGAGGTCAGACATCATCTTAAGGAAATGATAGAAGCTGGAGCAATACGGAAGTCGAAGAGTCCTTACTGTTCTAATGTAGTCCTTTTCAGGAAAAAGGATGGTTTTCTTCGCTTCTGTATTGACTTTAGACAGCTGAATGCAAAGACTATACGGGATGCATACTCTCTTCCTCATAAAGATGACACTCTAGATAGTCTCATCGGTGCCAAATACTTCAGTAAACTCGACCTTCGTTCAGGTTACTGGCAGGTCGAGATTGCTGAAGAAGATAGGCAAAAGACCGCTTTTTCTGTTGGGCCCTTAGGGTTCTTCGAGTGCAACAGAATGGCCTTTGGCCTGACCAATGCACCTGCCACGTTTCAGCGTCTTATGGAAACGTATATGGGCGAAATGAACCTCAAAGAGTGTTTGATCTTCTTGGACGATATTCTGATATTTTCGAAGACCTTTGAGGAGCATATCGAAAGGCTTGAGGGTGTGTTTGAACGTCTGGCTAAGTACGGCCTGAAGCTCAAACCATCAAAGTGCGAGTTTTTCAAGACGTCGGTTACTTACCTTGGTCATGTGGTTTACGAAAGTGGTATTGAGACTGACCCTGAAAATATCTCGGCGCTTACATTCCTACCTCGGTGAAGACTCTAAGATCTTTCCCGTTTTGTTAAGGAATACGCCAAGGTTATTAAGCCGCTGAACGACCTGTTAATAGGTCATCCCACTAACAAAGCATCTAGGAAATCTGGACTAGCCAAATCTAAATGGGAATGGTGCGAATCTCAAGAGAAAGCGTTCAATACCATTATTGGATTGCTTACTTCCCCTCCTGTGTTGGCTTATGCAGATTTCCAGAAGCCTTTTGTTGTACATACCGATGCTTCCATCGATGGTCTTGGTGCCGTGTTGTCAAGAGCAGGATGGAAAGCAACGAGTTATTGCGAAAGCAAGTCACGGCCTGCGTAAAAGTGAGCGCAACTATCCAGCGCATAAGTTAGAGTTTTTATGCCTTAAATGGGCCCTTACAGACAAGTTCCATGACTATCTGTATGGGAACAATTTTGAGGTATTGACTGACAACAATCCATTGACGTATGTCACCAAGTCAGCGAAACTGGATGCCACAGGGCAACGATAGCTTGCAGCGTTAGCCAACTATAATTTTAAGTTGGTGTATTGACCTGGTAGGTTAAACGGTGATGCAGATTTTTTCTCACGTCCACCACAGCAAACAGAAATGTTTCCTGAGGTTGTTAGAGCCATCTGCAGCGCCGCATTAGTTTCCAGGGAAGTACTCCCACTTATTGAAAGTTTGGCCGTCACAGGCACTGCAGAGTTGAGTTCTTTAGAGTCCGAAGTCTCTTTGGATGCCCAAGAATTCAGCAGCATGGACTGGTGTAAGGAGCAAGCTGCTGATCCAGTCATCGATAGGGTTTTTGCACTACTATTATGTTGGACATCGACCAACATCAGAGGAGTGCAAATCGGATTCGACCGATGTACAGTGTTTCGTACGTGAGTGGAAAAATCTTCAACTCACTGATGGAATACTGTACCGTAACACAACAGTAAACGGTGAGGATGTCCAACAACTTGTTTACCCTCTGCATACAAATCATTTGCATTGAACGGACTACATGACGATGTTGGACATCAAGGCCGTGACAGAACCTTAACTTTGGTTAAGAGGAGGTTCTTTTGGTCGAACATGGAGTCTGACGTTGAGCGATAGGTTGCTCAATGTGGACGCTGTATTCGACGAAAGACCCCTACAGTACCTCGTGCAAAACTTGTTCCCATTCAGACTTCTCGTCCAATGGAACTGGTTTGCATTGACTATTTATCCCTCGAGCGTTCCAAAGGAGGGTATGAGGATATATTGGTCATCACCGATCATTTTACTCGGTATGCCCAAGCATATCCTACCCGGAACCAGACTGCACATACGACAGCTAAAGTGCTATTTGAACACTTTATTTGTCATTACGGCTTTCCAGCAAGGCTGCACAGTGATCAAGGTCGTAACTTCGAAAGTAACACCATCAAGGAACTGTGTAATATTGCTGGAATAGCCAAGTCTCGCACAACGCCATATCATCCAATGGGAAATGGTCAGGTTGAACGCTTCAACCAGACCTTACTCAAGATGTTTGGTACGTTGGAAGACAATCAAAAATCTGATTGGAAGTCTTTTGTGGCACCGCTTGTACATGCATACAACGCCACAAAACACGATTCCACTGGTTTCTCTCCTCATTATTTGATGTTTGGCTGGCACCCTAGGTTAGCAATAGATGCTAACCTCGGCGTCAACAATCCATCAAATGAACATGTTAGTCGAGAGAATTACGTCGCCAAGCTCAGTAAGCGAATAGACTTTGCGTACAAAGTGGCACAGTCCCATGCTGACAAGCATGCAGAGAAATACAAGACACATTATGACGCGAGAGTTAGAAACTCTGAACTCGCAGTAGGTGATCGTGTACTTGTTAGGTCTGTTGGGTTAAAAGGGAAGAATAGGCTGACCGATAAATGGGAGAAGGATACATACATTGTCAGGGGTATTCCTAATGAAGACGTACCAGTTTACCAAGTTAGGAAGGAAGTTGGTAAAGGTACCATTAGAACTTTACATAGGAATCTTCTCCTTCCATTTGTCGCCATACCTTGTGTCGACCCTGATATTGTTGCTGATTCTAACCCTACAAGACAGGTTAGAACCAGAGCAAAATCCAAACAAGCACCGGTTCCGGATTCAGAAGAGAGTTCTGAATCTGACGCGGACACAGAATCATCACTAGATACGTCATTCCTGCGAGACGCGAAACAAGGTCTAGGCCTAGCCTTGTGTCTACAGTCTCTGAGGACAGGACGGTCTCTTTTGCAATCACATCAAATCACAGTAGTCTGAACAGTAACAGAAGTGTGCAAAATGATGTAACAACCTCTGCACCATTTACATGGTCTAGGAAGAGTTCATTTACAAGTTCTGAACCTCCTGAACTGTTCGACAAGATGTGAACGACTCAACCCCTGATATGACTGCTACTAGTGTGGAAACACCGTCCAAAAGTATTCCGCCAGATATTTCGATGGCTTCTCCGCCTCCGCATCGGTCAACACGCAACCGTAAACCGCCAGACAGATACGGCACTTGGGTTAGAGGTTGTTGAGTGTAGTTAGGTTGAACCGTAACAGGGGAGAATGTCACAGACAAGTGTACTTATGTGTACCACTTCAGTTATTTTATGATAAAGATGTATTTTAAAATGTTTGTTTTTATTTCAGTTAGCAAACACCAATACAGTCACATTTATGTTACTGTGTATGTTGTTAGATGTGTTTAATCGACTGACTATAGTTTGCATATTGTACTATAAGAATAACATGGTACAATATTCTGCATGTAATTTATATTAATACAGGTTAAAATGATGCATTACAAGTCACTGGTTTATTGTATATAGCATTGTATTATTTTTCAGCTTAAGTAATTGCTTCAGCTTGATGGCGCCAAGTAACCATTTACATTAGCATTATTGAGTATATTGTATGTAGTAAATTGTCAGCTCAAGAATGCAATATGATCTAAAGAGTTGATATTTCAGCTGAACGGATTTTATAATTACTCTTATTTTAGAAGTGAATGCCAGGAGTCATTTTCTCTTAGCAGGGGAGAATGTCACAGAGTCAAAATATCCAATTTGGCATGTTGTCCAAATCCTATATTTTCCCTATATGTTGTGGCCCTCCTGTTCAATCCAATATACTAAGTGTCCGGTATTTGTCCATTGTTTGTATATGTAAGTCAGGTCAGTCCATGTTTTGTTATGTCATGTGCATGTATACGTCAGTGTGGTCGAGTGATCTGATTGGGTATGAATGAACCGTAACCTCTTCTTACTATGAAATATGAATTCCCGCATATTAGGGACACTAGGCCATTTTGAACAGTCGCCATTTTATAGATCGTTAACTGTATTTGCATTTACATGCACTACAACTGTTAAAATAATATGTCTTAAGAGATCTCGTATATACATCTATCCATGGTCACCTAATAAAGGAATACAAGAAAAACCCACTACATAGTTTTGTTTTACACGACCCCGATGACATCATGAAGGGTCCCGCCTTGTGTTAAATCAATATGCAAGCATGATTATTCACTTAACAGGGGGCACTTGACCAGTGAGCTTCAACTTCAAAAATACCAATGGCAAGTAAATAGTGGCCTTCTTTTAATCATAACAAGCTATTGAAATTCTTAAATATTTATAGTTCTCAGACTTTTAAGTGTTGTCAGACATTTGTAACTTGATTTTTTAAACCACTTGAATTTTTAAACGACAACTGTATAGCGATATTATAGTATGCTAGTTTGATTGACAACGAGATACGGTACTTTATATAAATCGAGGGTAATGGTAGATGGAGTCTCTCTATTTCACAAGATTTTGACCACAGACATATTAATAAACAGATAGGAAACTTCCTATCTTAACCAATGAAGTAACCAAAATAATATTATGAGGTTATTTAACATTGTCAGTGGGTTTTTTTATGCCTAATTTGGGGCCGAAATTCGGCCCAATTCACAATTCCAAAAAGTATCCTTTTTTCACAATTATATCTGTAAAATACGGTGATATATTTGGACGAGTACCCAGTTGACACAACCACATTGGAAGAGCCGCCGTTTTGCTGGTTTATGTTGTCCAGCGTGTGTTTCACTGCTGCGTAATAACAACTACTTTCGGTTGTTGCGTGCGTGTGTGAATAACAGCAAATTCTTATAAATTATTACACTTACAAGCTCAAAAAAGGTGCGAAATGTAAACATAAGTATTATTTATGCACACTGTGTCCTCTGATACAGAGCATGTATTTGTTTGCATGTATAAAAGCACATTTTACCACACGGTTCCATGTAAAAAAGACGGCGTCACTCGGCGCCAAATAAAAAATGGTGACAGTGTTTAGCTATTGCAAACGAGATATGAGACTACGGGTTATATTAGGTATTAATAATAACAAAAAGTGAATAGTAGACATATTTATCTTTGTCAAGAAGGTAATTTCAAGGTGATGATTATAAGACAAAGACTAAAAAGAGGTGATGAAAATGCCTCTTTTGAGATATCGGCTGAAATTTTAAATTTTTCAAATTTATAATGGTGTATAGCTATTGCAAATGAGATACAAAGTACGAGTTATATTAGCATTAATTATAACAAAAAGTGAATAGTAGACATATTTATCTTTGTCAAGAAGGTAATTCTGTGATGTTGATTATAACAGAAAGCCGTAAAAAAAGAGGCTGTAAAAACGGCCTATTTTGAGATGTTGGCTGAAATTTTAACTTTTCAAATGTAACGCGCTTACGAGCGATTTACCTGTATCGATAAAATAGTAAATTATGGCGTTCTAGGGCGACAACATAAATCGATAAACTAGAGCGTTTATGAACCCGTGTCTCCTCCCTGTATACTTTACTCCCTGATTGTATAGAACAATGTTAGGCCATATCAAATTTATTCCCAGTTTATCATCCAAATTTTGGGAAAAAATGGGGCGGGGGGTAATAGGTACATAATAAACAAGTGTATAGGTTTATTATTTCGGACATTATCTTGAAATTTTTACATAATGTATGACGTCACTGAGATTTATCCCAATTTGTCATGCTAAGCGGGAGCTTAGAACAAAAGTCAGTTCCCCTAATACCATACTTTTCGAAGTTGTCAGTGCTACTACCACATACGTTGACTTGGTGTTTGATTTATCTGTTTCCTTTACTAATGATATACTTTAGTGGCATGTATAATCTGTTTCGCTTTTTTTCTATGTATCGTTGTGTATCGATTCTCTGGTGCAATTTTATTTTTTATTTTTTATTTTCCTGAGATGACATCAAACATCACAAAAATATTAATAACCAGAAGTATTATGTTTTGAACACTCTCTTTATTACCAATTGTCACTGCTGTAGCATACATTTGTATTTATAATGATATAAACTACCATGTATATGAGTTTTAAAAGATGAAGTTCTCAATATAACTTACTTCTTCTTGTTTGAAACAGTTCCCCTTTTATTTACAAATGACTGTTTGCCAGATAGGCACAACTCACATACGGGATATTTATCATCTGGTTCTACAAGGTCATCTGACGAACCACAGTAATAACATACGTATTACCGATTCGAAGCCAGTATAAAAATATGGAAGTTCCACTGACATGTCAAAAGTTACATTTTTTCTAACAAATACCGAATGTAAAATATGATTGTCCTCTGTTTCAACATCTCGAAGGACAGAACCACATGTATATTGTAGGTCAGCTAAGATTTTTGAAGCAAATCAGTTCTTTTCTTTCCTTTCAACACGTGTTTACAATACAGGACTCTTGGTTTTCACATTCAGAACAATACACCACAATCTGGACATTATTTTTTTTTTTTTTTCTAAATAAAATTTGTCGGGGTGGCATAAAATATTCGGGGCGGGCGGGGATGATAAACTGGGAATTAATTTGATATGGCCTTAAATGACCTTTTTATTATATACCTATTTCTCTCGATGTAGAAATATAAATAATCTAAATTGACTTACATGTATCGTTTCTTTTAATTTTGCTTCATATTTTCATTTAACAGCTTTATAAACAAAAGTATATAGACGTGTAAAGCAGTTATGTGATATTCATGCATTCGGAACATTTAACAAGTTTTCGGACTTTATCATTGAGTTAACATGGGGCTCTTGTACTGTACAATACGGATTTAATTTTTTTTTTGTACGCGCATGCTTCCAATACAGAAATATATTGTACGGTCACGTGGTACAAATGCAGACCGCTCACTGCACGAGAGAAATAGGTACATAATAAACAAGTGTATAGGTTTATTATTTCGGACATTATCTTGAAATTTTTACATAATGTATGACGTCACTGAGATTTATCCCAATTTGTCATGCTAAGCGGGAGCTTAGAACAAAAGTCAGTTCCCCTAATACCATACTTTTCGAAGTTGTCAGTGCTACTACCACATACGTTGACTTGGTGTTTGATTTATCTGTTTCCTTTACTAATGATATACTTTAGTGGCATGTATAATCTGTTTCGTTTTTGGTCTATGTATCGATTCTCGAGGTCAGACTCAGAATCGTGATACAGAATCGTACGGCCGAAACTGACGACTTACCGATGCATCTACCCATGTCTAATGAATACCTGTTATTAGGAGCAGGGCACGAAAATCTCACTCGTCCGCTCGCTATGACGAGTGCTCATTGATGCACGACGTGTAGAAATTCAGATAAATTCTATAACAATTTATCAATATGGCCATTAAAATATTGCGTAGGACGAGTAATTCAGAAACAAATTTTCTTGCACTGAGGAGAAAGAAACATAATTTGGAGCTATGAAAGTATATAACGTATACACGCCCCATTGGGGCCTATTTTCTGTCAAAATTTCGTAAACAAAACTGAAAAGCACAAAGAGACTTCGATATTTTTTGGTATTACCTGTAAATCTGAGGACGTATCATGTTGCAGGTGTATCTGTATGGTTTTCTTTGTGGTTCGGCCGACATTTCAGTTCAGTTTGTAAAGGGTAAATTGATGAATTATGCAGAATATGCAATAACTTGTCATCGTTCGCAAATATTGACCTGATGACGTCAGTTTGTTTTCTTCCGGGCTGGTTTCCCACCCAACGGACGTCCTCAAATAATGCTGAGAGTCAGCCAACTTTTCATTTCCTGTTTCGTAAACTGACCGCGAGTAACTGCATTAAAATAGCTCTCAATAAAAATTAAGAATGGCGATTGAAGGCAACAGTTATGCGACAAAAGGTATGTTCAAAATGTGTACATGTTTTATATATATATATCTTATTTGCAAGGTAAGCACTACGATTAAAAAAAATACGTCGTAGAACAGAACAAATTGTTTATGTAACTTGTAAGCCACACATAACAGGTTACCTCCCTTTATCAAAAAAAATGAATCAGTTTTGCTGTGGAGTAAGAATTGAAGAGAGGTGAGACGAAGCTGATTTTGTTTTGATGTCCCACATTTACGTCTCAAATCACAATTAATTTTCCATAGGGTCCCATTGTAATGTTTTTTGTTGTGGCACAGAGATAAGCAGATTTTACAAGATGTATTTAGGCCTAAAAAAAAAAAAAGGTTTGTTTCTGGTTACATGCCCCAAAAAATATGGGTCGGTAGGTAGGTTTTTTTTTTCTTTTTTTTTTTTTTTTTCTCCAAGACAGACAACAAAATCATAAATATTTACTTTCATTATGCATTAACTGCAACATCACATCATGTTTAGGAAGGCAAATTAGATCCCATGAATTAGAAGTGACGAGTTTTAATATATATATTTTTTTTTTTTTTTTGGAAGGGCACCTTGACTTTTTTTTTTTCGGAGGTCCATAAAAAAGTTACGGTCGGCGGTAAAACGGGAGGGTCGGTCGGGTAACCAGAAACAAACCTATTTTTTTTTTAGGCCTTATGCTTAAATTCTTCATTGATACAATATCTGCAATTTAAAACACATTTAACAAATATTTACCAGATTGAACTTTTTATACTTCCGGCATACCCCTATCCGTCCATCCCTTCCGTCCGTCCCATCCGAATTGGTTTTCTTTCAATAACTTTTGAAAGGGTCCATGTTTGTAATTAATATTTGGTGTGTTAAGTTGTGTAATTATAAATACAGGTCAAGTTGATTTCGATCAACGTTGCTCATTTTATGCAGGAGTTGTTGCCCCTTTTCGACTTAATTTTTTGCAACAAATTGGTTTCCGCTCATTAACTTTGAAAGGGTCCATGTTTGTAATTAATATTTGGTGTGTAGCTGTGTAATTATAAAATACATGCCAAGTTCAATTTAGCTCAACATCGGTCAATTCCTGAAGGAGTTATGGCCCCTTTTCCGCTCAATAACTTTTGGAATGGTCCATGTTTTGAATTCATATTTGGTGTGTCACTTTTGTAATTTATATAAAATACAGGTCAAGTTTGATTTCTGTCAACAATTGTCATTTTATGCAGGAGTTGTGACCCCTTGTGACTTAATTTTTTGCGACAAATTGGTTTTCCGCTCAATAACTTTTGAAAGGGTCTGTGTTATGAGTTCATATCTGGTGTGTCATTTTGTAATTATAAAATACAGGTCGAGTTCTGTTTCCGCTCAATTTATCAATCGGTCAATTTATGCATGAGTTAGGGCCCATTTTGACATTATCTTTTACCTTATCTCATTTTTTGGCGAATTCATAGTTAAAGTAACTTATACCGGGGGCATCCGTGTCCTATGGACACATTTCTAGTTTTAATTTCATGTTTGCGTGGCACCTATCAAAATTTAGACAACAATACAACCCCGTGGTGATTAGACCCATGATGTGTAAAATGAGGCAGAATTAGCTAGAAATCTTATATCAACATGCATTTTTCTGTGATCTCTTCCTAAAATGCTGTAGATTTAGAACCTGGTAATGATAAATCAATGTATCCTGTAAAATATAGAAAAGCGAACTTGTTTTTTTATCTACGTCCTTCATCTTAGGGCACGAGTATTCGAGGGAGATAATAGTGGTGGGAGTCCTTTAGGACAGAGAAGAAATGGTGATTTTGGGATCTGCTAACAGCTAGGACAGGATGGTTAAGACATCTGCTGTAAATTTGAATCCCACAAGGAACTAATATAAAGTTGTTATTGAGAAAGTGTTAATTCTTACGGATGGTGGGAGGTTTACAGTACTGGTTCTACCAGAGAAAAAGTGAGTGATCTGCCTCAGTCATTAAAAATTAACTGTCATATATAGCCTAAAATGTGCTGTTAATTACATAGCACACCATTTATCTAACCAATCCAAATTCCCATAAAAAAAAGAGACTTATTGAAACATGTATAATAATTTAGTACAATTTATATCAATCTAATTTTAATTGAAATTTTTTTTCAGTGGCACTGGTGGAGAGCAACAGTCGTCCAGGTGGTTATCAGCTGGTCAATACACACTTGACCAACAGAAATGCCGATCCCATGGATCTGGTCGAGTTGGCCCAACATATACAAAAGGTCAGTGTTATAAGACTATTGTTGCTTAACCCTTTACCCCTTAGATAACCAGTGCTTACATAAGATCAATCTCCTTATCTTATCAGTGATCACACTGTGTCCATTTCCTTACATTAATCTGCTGCTGAGGCAAAATTACAGATAATGCAACAAAGTGATGTTAGTAAACATGCCTTAACTCATGCAAAATAGGAATATTTTAATAAAACAAATTGTGAAATGTGGGTAAATAAAAAACCTACATACAGGTGTTGTATTGTTCTTTTATTCCAATTACGGGGCGTCCGTGGCCGAGTGGTTAACATCTCTGACTTGAAATCACTTGCCCCTCACCGCTGTAGGTTCGATCCCTCCTAGAAATCTTTATGTGAGGAAGCTATCCAGCTGGCTTGCGGAACGTCGGTGGTTCTGCCCAGGTGCCGCCCGTGCACGAAAATTGCCGGTAGGGACACCTGGGGTCTTCCTCCACCAGTGGAAGCTGGAAAGTCGCCATATGACCTTAGCTGTTGGTGCGACTATAAAATCCAATTCAATCAATATTCCAATTAAGTCCAACAAAACTCCAGTTTTTATCACTAATTTTAGTAAAATAGTATAATATTTTCACTAAATTTATAAATGTTTTTTTTATTGTTTGTCTGTTATATACAGATTTACTCATAATTCCATATAAATTCATGTGTATAATACTAACCCTAACACTGATGTACATTTACATATGCTTTTCCCCATTATTACTGAATACACATGGGCAATAAGACACACCCCTGACAACCACCTTCATCCAAGAAAATGACAAGAGCTTTCCAACTTCAGGTCATACTTTTCTTATTCAATTTGAATTTTGTATTGAATTATTTTGTTAGACATTCTAAGTCACTTTGTTTAGTTTTCTTTTGCAAAAAACAATTTTTAAATACACCAATGAACAGAAAACGTCAACGCCAGGTAAGTGACTGTCACCAAACCAGTCTGTCACATTGTCTCCAAAAGTTGACAGTTTGAAGACAGGTCATGGAGGCATCACACATCGACATTGGTATTCATGTGAACAGAACTGCTGCGAATTCTTGTACCAGCTTGTTGTCAAAGAAGGAGTTTCTGTGGGGAAAATACCAACAGTTGAAAATAAACAAAATAAAAAATAATTATATGTGCTGAGTGTTGGCTTATAATAAAGTATCCCGTAATCATTGTGCCATTCTTTACAATTTTATTTTAGTGTTAAAATATTTAAATATTCCATATATATAACAACAAGATTATTTATATTTACATTCTTTTATAAATCAAATTTTATGTAGTTTAAAAAAAAAAATAGTTGTCGAGCAATCGTGGCAATTGGGCGTCATTTTTCGAAGATATATTATGTTTTAAAATGTTATTCTTTTTTAAAATATGTTGGAAATATCAAAACATTATTTTCATACCAAGTGCCGGTAAGGCCAAATTGTCCTCTCTTCAGAACCATTCATAGGCTGGAAAATATATGCCAAGTTATAATGCCAAATGACAAATGAGGAAACTATTCAGATATATATATGTCCTTCTCTTCCGACCGGCTTTGTAGTAAACCCTTCATGAATCTGGGGGAGTTTCATTTTTCTGGGCTTCATATTTGTATATCTGCCTATCCATTTTACTACAGATATGGTAACATAACTTGGCAGACAAAGTTCAAAACAAAAGTAGCATAGGAACGTCTCTTCCCATAAGGTTTTTCTTGAGTGTTTATAGTTTTCAAACTTGAATGTAAGGAGTCTTTTTATAACACTCAAATCGGTATTTTCAAGTCGATTTATTTTCTTTCTTTTGTCGTAGTTGGCGACTTTTTCTTTCGAACAAAGTCACTATCGGAAAATATCGTCACTTCAATCAACATTTCCTGCACTTTGTTTGCCGAGAATCCCATTATTTCGAGCGTCGAATAACTTCAATCACCAAGTTCTGAAAGTTTTCTGTTCAAATATTTCTTCCCAAATTCATCAAAAATTTGAATTTTTCCAAGATTTGATCGTCAATTTGTGTGAAATTCATTTCCACGTTCAAAACGAGGTAATTTACCGTACTACATCACCGTTCTATGTGCAAAACAGGTGCTTGTTTGGGATGGTCTAATGCAAGGCCGGTTACGGCCGGCATAAGGGTGAGCGCGTATCGGCCGGGATAAGGGCGAGTCAGTATAGGCTGGATCCGGCCGGCAAAAGGGCATACGGGTTAAAGGGTTAACCGGCGACAGCAGCGAAGGCGTCAACATTCAAGTTTTGCGTTTAGGTCATTTCCTCACAAACTGTATGCACTAGACCTTTCAAGCTTTGTGGAAGTGACCTTGACCCTCCAAGCAAAGGGCATATAAGTTAATAATTTTTACATTCAACTTTTGCATTGAGGTTAATTTTTCACAAACTGTATGCACTAGACCTTTCAAACTTTGCTTATAGTTGTATCTCGAGTGGTACATTGCAAAGTGACAAAACAAATGTGGATGTGACTTTCACCATCTAAGCAAAGGGCAGATAACATTTACATCACTCACAAACTGTATGCAGGGTAGGCACAAAATACTTGTATTTCGTGCCACCCGTATGCACTAGACCTTTCACACTTTGCTTATAGCTGTATCTTGGGTGGTACATCGCAACGTCACAAAGCAAATGTGGAAGTGACCTTGACCCTTCAAGTAAAGGACAGATTTTTAGCTCTACTGGCCAAGGGCCAGCAGAGCTTATGGGATGCTGTGTTGTCCGTCGTCCGTCGTCTGTCGTCTGTCGTCCGTTAACTTTTCTTCAAACGACTTCTTCTCAGAAACCGCTTGGCTAATTTTGACCAAACTTCACGTGGATGATCCTTAGTTGAATGCTTCTTAGATTTGTTAAAATTAGGTCAATGCTACATCCAAGATGGCTGCCATTACCATATATGGTCGAAACCTTAAAAAATCTTCTTCTCCAGAACCGCTGGACAGATTTCAACAGTTTTTCTTTTAAAATGATCGCCAACGCCTAGACTATCAAGTTTGTTCAAATAAAGTTCCCGGGGTCAAAAATGGCCGTGCCCCGGGGGTCCAAAATTTGTATATTGAGGTTTTGCATGTTTTTCATATAGACATATAGGAAAAAACTTTAAAAAATCTTCTTCTCTGAAACCACAAAGCACAGAGCTCTCATGTATTACATGTAGCATCAGCTCATGGTCCTCTACTAAGTTTGTTCAAATGGTGACCCTGGGGTCAAATTTGTCCCCGCCCCGGGGGTCACAGTTTTACATAGACTTATATAGGATTTTTTTTTAAAAAATCTTCTTCTCGGAAACTACAAGAGCCAGAGGTTTGATATTTTGCATTTACTATAAGCTTATGGTCCTTTACCAAGTTTGTTCAAATGGTGACCCTCGGGTCACTTTTGGCCCCGCCCCAAGGGTCACATGTTTTACATAGACATGTATAGGGAAAAACTTAAAAAATCTTCTTCTCTGAAACTGCAAGAGCCAGAGGTTTAATATTTTGCATTTGCTATAAGCTTGTGGTCCTCTATCAAGTTTGTTCAAATGGTGACCCAGGGGTCACATTTGGCCCCACCCCGGGGGTCACAGTTTTACATAGGCTTGTATAGGGAAAAACTGAAAAAAATCTTCTTCTCTGGAACCACATGGCACAGAGCTCTCATGTAATACATGTAGCATCAGCTTATGGTCCTCTACTAAGTTTGTTCAAATGGTGACCCGGGGGTCAAATTTGTCCCCGCCCCGAGGGTCACAGTTTTACATAGACTTATATAGGATTTTTTTTTTAAAAATCTTCTCGCCAACTACAAGAGTCAGAGGTTTGATATGTTACATTTATTATAAGCTTATGGTCCTTTACCAAGTTTGTTCAAATAGTGACAATAGTGACCCTGGGGTCACATTTGGTCCCGCCCCAAGGGTCACATGTTTTACATAGACATGTATAGGGAAAAACTTAAAAAATCTTCTTCTCTGAAACTGCAAGAGCCAGAGGTTTAATATGTTGGTGTTGCTATAAGCTTATGGTCCTTTACCTATTTTGTTCAAATGGGGACCCTGGGGTCACATCTGGCCCTGCCCCGGGGATTCACAGTTTTACATAAATGCTTGTAGAGGGAAAAACTGAAGAAAAAAAATCTTCTCTGGAACTGCAAGAGCCAGAGGTTTAATATTTTGCATTTGCTAAAAGCTTATGGTCCTTTACCAAGTTTGTTCAAATGGTGACCCTGGGGTCACATTTGGCCCCGCCCCAAGGGTCACATGTTTTACATAGACATGTATAGGGAAAAACTTAAAAAATCTTCTTCTCTGAAACTGCAAGAGCCAGAGGTTTAATATTTTGGTGTTGCTATAAGCTTATGGTCCTTTACCTATTTTGTTCAAATGGGGACCCTGGGGTCACATCTGGCCCCGCCCCGGGGGTCACAGTTTTACATAAATGCTTGTATAGGGAAAAACTGAAAAAAATCTTCTTTTCTGGAACTGCAAGAGCCAGAGGTTTAATATTTTGCATTTGCTAAAAGCTTATGGTCCTTTACCAAGTTTGTTCAAATGGTGACCTTGGGGTCACATTTGGCCCCGCCCCAAGGGTCACATGTTTTACATAGACATGTATAGGGAAAAACTTAAAAAATCTTCTTCTCTGAAACTGCAAGAGCCAGAGGTTTAATATTTTGCTGTTGCTATAAGCTTATGGTCCTTTACCAATTTTGTTCAAATGGGGACCCTGGGGTCACATCTGGCCCCGCCCCGGGGGTCACAGTTTTACATAAATGCTTGTATAGGGAAAAACTGAAAAAAATCTTCTTTTCTGGAACTGCAAGAGCCAGAGGTTTAATATTTTGTTTATGGTCCTTTACCAAGTTTGTTCAAATGGTAACCCTCGGGTCACATGTTTTAATATTTTTTTTTGAATTATTTTTTTTTTGAAATATTTTCTCTTTTTTTTTTGAAATGTTTTGCAATTTTTTTATTTTTATTTTTTATTTTTGAATTTTCTTCTTTTTTTTTTGCAATTTTCTTTTTTTTTTTTAGCTCTATGTTCGACCAGTCGGACCAGTAACAGAGGTGTTCTTGATTTAGTTAAACATGCTATATGTTGCCTCGTTGATACGGTTGGGCCTTCATTTTTCATCTGATCTTTACCAAACTTTACATGATTCTTTAGTTATGGCCTTTTATTTAGTTAAAAAGCTGTTTTTTGCCCGAAACTTTCAAAAAAACGTAAATGGCAGTCACTCACTTCATTGATGTTATAAGAGCCATGTTAGCCAGTAGAGCGTCCACAGGCCCTCTTGGGCCTCTTGTTAAATTCAACTTTTGAGTTTAGTTCATTTTTTCACAAACTGTTTGCACTAGACCTTCCAAACTTTGCTTATAATTGTATCTTGGGTGGTACATTGCAACGTGATATGCAAATGTGGAAGTGACCTTGAACCCCCAAGCAAAGGACATAAATTATAACAATAATTTTTACCGTCAACTTTTGCGTTTAGGTAATTTTTTCAAAAACTGTATGCACTAGACCTTTCAAACTTTGCTTATAGTTGTATCTTGAATGGTACATCGCAACGTGAAAAAGCAAATGTGGATGTGACCTTGACCCTCCAAGCAAGGGGCAGATGACTATAATTTGTACCTTCAACATTGCGTTTAGGTCACTTTCAAACTTTATGCATTAGACCTTTCAAACTTGCTTATAGTTGTTTCTTGAGTAGTACATCACAACGTGTCAAAAAGCAAATGTGGATGTGACCTTCACCCTCCAAGCAAAGGGCAGATAACTTTGTTACTATTACATCAATGTCTCATGAACTATATTTATGCACTAGATACTTTAAACCTAGTTTATAGCTTAATCTTTGGAAGACAAAACATGCTATTTTGACATAGTTGTGTCTTGGGTAGTGCATCTTTTTGGACGCATGGATTTCATCTATGGCCTTGACCTGCTTTTTGGAGCTGATGATTTTTTTTTGATTTTATTTATAGGATGGCATTTTATTTTAAACAAATGCACTTAAATGTCATTTCAGCAAACTGTAAACTCAGTTGTTTTTAGTTATTAAATTGTTTACAAACTTTCATTTAAGCATCATTTATCTTTTATTTTTAAGTCCCGCCCCATAATGCGAGATGTGAATCCGCTTATATCTTGTTTTTTAAATTCTTTAGTAATTTCACAATAATTTTTAGCCAAGCATAGTATGTTTATTAATAAACATGATGTCACAGATTTTAACTGGTTTTTAACTTAAAATTTTGAAATATAAGTGGAAGTCAGACTTGCCACCAAATTATTTTGACCGGGAACCATGATTACATCTTGATCAGACTGCACTATATATATGGCTTGTATTTCTCACTAGGCCGATGAATTCACCAAGGCAACTGCTGGCAGTAAGCTGATGGTGATTGCAGACCAAATCCGTTATCTACAGGAGCAAGCAAGGAAGGTGGGAATTTGTTAAACTATAAAATCCACTTAGATACTGCCAGGGCCTCTTTTTTTTCAGAAATTGGGGAAGAACCTTTTTGTGGAAAAAAATGTGATTTTTAGCTCTACTGGCCAACGGCCAGCAGAGCTTATGGGATGGTGTGTTGTCCGTCGTCCGTCTGTCTGTCGTCTGTCTGTCGTCTGTCGTCCGTTAACTTTTCTTCAAACGACTTCTCCTCAGAAACCGCTTGGCTAATTTTGACCAAACTTCACATGGATGATCCTTAGATGAATGCTTTTTAGATTTGTTAAAATTAGGTCAGCGCTAGATCCAAGATGGCTGCCATTACCATATATGGTTGAAACCTTAAAAAATCTTCTTCTCCAGAACCGCTGGACAGATTTCAACAGTTTTTCTTTTAAAATGATCGCCAACGCCTAGACTATCAAGTTTGTTCAAATAAAGTCCCCGGGGTCAAAAATGGCCGTGCCCCGAGGGTCCAAAGTTTGTATATTGAGGTTTTGCATGTTTTTCATATAGACATATAGGAAAAACTTTAAAAAATCTTCTTCTCTGAAACCACAGGGCACAGATCTCTCATTTATTACATGTAGCATCAGCTTATGGTCCTCTACTAAGTTTGTTCAAATGGTGACCCTGGGGTCAAATTTGTCTCCGCCCCGGGGGTCACAGTTTTACATAGACTTATATAGGATTTTTTTTTTAAAAATCTTCTCATATAGACATATAGGAAAAAAAATTAAAAATCTTCTTCTCTGAAACCACAAGGCACAGAGCTCTCATTGTAGCATCAGCCTATGGTCCTCTACTAAGTTTGTTCAAATGGTGACCCTGGGGTCAAATTTGTCCCCGCCCCGGGGGTCACAGTTTTACATAGACTTATATAGGATTTTTTTTTAAAAAAATCTTCTTCTCTGAAACTACAACAGCCAGAGGTTTGATATTTTGCATTTACTATAAGCTTATGGTCCTTTACCAAGTTTGTTCAAATGGTGACCCTCGGGTCACATTTGGCCCCGCCTCAAGGGTCACATGTTTTACATAGACATATATAGGGAAAAACTTAAAAAATCTTCTTCTCTGAAACTGCAAGAGCCAGAGGTTTAATATTTTGCATTTGCTATAAGCTTGTGGTCCTCTAACAAGTTTGTTCAAATGGTGACCCAGGGGTCACATTTGGCCCCACCCCGGGGGTCACAGTTTTACATAGGCTTGTATAGGGAAAACTGAAAAAAATCTTCTTCTCTGGAACCACATGGCACAGAGCTCTCATTTATTACATGTAGCATCAGCTTAAGGTCCTCTACTAAGTTTGTTCAAATGATGACCCTAGGGTCAAATTTGTCCCCGCCCCGAGGGTCACAGTTTTTCATAGACTTATATAGGATTTTTTTTTTAAAAATCTTCTTCTCGGAAACTACAAGAGCCAGAGGTTTGATATTTTACATTTATTATAAGCTTATGGTCCTTTACCAAGTTTGTTCAAATGGTGACCCTGGGGTCACATTTGGCCCCGCCCCAAAGGTCACATGTTTTACATAGACATGTATAGGGAAAAACTGAAAAAATCTTCATCTCTGAAACTGCAAGAGCCAGAGGTTTAATATTTTGCTGTTGCTATAAGCTTATGGTCCTTTACCAATTTTGTTCAAATGGTGACCCTGGGGTCACATCTGGCCCCGGCCCGGGCGTCACAGTTTTACATAAATGCTTGTATAGGGAAAAACTGAAAAAAATCTTCTTCTCTGGAACTGCAAGAGCCAGAGGTTTAATATTTTGCACTTGCTATAAGCTTATGGTCCTTTACCAACTTTGTTCAAATTGTGACCCTTGGGTCACATTTGACCCCGCCCCAAGGGTCACATGTTTTACATAGACATGTATAGGAAAAACTTAAAAAATCTTCTTCTCTGAAACTGCAGGAGCCAGAGGTTTAATATTTTGAATTTGCTATAAGCTTATGGTCTTCTACCAAGTTTGTTCAAATGGTGACCCATTCGTCATATTTGGCCCCACCCTGGGGGTCACAGTTTTACTTAGGCTTGTATAGGCAAAAACTGAAAAAAATCTTCTTCTCTGGAACCACATGGCACAGAGCTCTCATGTATTACATGTAGCATCAGCTTATGGTCCTCTACCAAGTTTGTTCAAATGGTGACCCTGGTGTCAAATTTGGACGCGCCCCGGGGGTAACAGTTTTTAGCTCTACTGATCAGAGATCAGCAGAGCTTATGCCGTGGTCCGTCGTCCGTCTGTCCGTCCGTCTGTCCGTCCGTCCGTCCGTTAACTTTTATTTGTAGCGACTACTCCTCTGAAACTACTGGATGGATATTCATAAAACTTTACAGAAATGTTTCCCATGAAGTCTAGTTGATCCTAGCAAAAATTCATGTTGATGTAAAATCCAAGATGGCCGCCAAAGCTAAAAATAGATTTTTTAAATTCAAGTTTGTAGCGACTACTTCTTGAAAACTATAAGTGATATTGATATGGGACTTTTTCTAAAATGATCAGCATGACATGATGTTGGTCCTTGTCGAAAATCGTTTTGATTCGACGTTAAACGTGGCTGCCAGCGGCCATCTTTGTTTACATAGAGTTATATAGTAAAAACTTGTAGCGACTACTTCTCTGAAACTACTTGGCGGATTTTCATGAAACTTCACAGGAATGTTGCTCTTGATGTCTAAATGATCCTAGCAAAATTTCAGGTCGGCCGGAAATTCAAGATGGCCGCCACGGCTAAAAATAAATTTTCAAAATACAAGTTTGTAGCGACTACTTCTTGAAAACTATAAGTGATATTGATATGGGACTTTTTCTAAAATGATCAGCATGACATGATGTTGGTCCTTATAAAAAATAGTTTTGATTCGACGTTAAACGTGGCTGCCAGCGGCCATCTTTGTTTACATAGAGTTATATAGTAAAAACTTGTGGCGACTACTCCTCTGAAACTACTTGGCGGATTTTCATGAAACTTTACAGGAATGTTGCTCTGAATGTCTATTTGATCCTAGCAAAATTTCAGATCGGCCAGAAATTCAAGATGGCTGCCACAGTTAAAAATAGTTATTTAAAAAATAAGTTTGTAGCGACTACTTCTTGAAAACTATAAGTGATATTGATATGGGACTTTTTCTAAAATGATCAGCATGACATGATGGTTATCCGAGTCGAACTGCCAGTGGCCATCTTTGTTTACATAGAGTTATATTATGAAAACTTGTAGCGACTACTCCTCTGAAACTACTTGACGGATTTTCATGAAACTTCACAGAAATGTTGCTCTTGATGTCTAATTGATCCTAGCAAAATTTCAGGTCGGCCGGAAATTCAAGATGGCCGCCATGGCTAAAAATAGATTTTCAAAATACAAGTTTATAGCGACTACTTCTTAAAAACTATAAGTGATATTGATATGGGACTTTTTCTAAAGACATGATGCTGGTCCTTGTCGAAAATCGTTTTGATTCGACGTTAAACATGGCTGCCAGCGGCCATCTTTGTTTACATAGAGTTATATAATGAAACTTTGTAGCGACTACTCCTCTGAAACTACTTGACGGATTTTCATGAAACTTCACACGAATGTTGCTCTTGATGTCTCATTGATCCTAGCAAAATTTCAGGTCGGCCGGAAATTCAAGATGGCCGCCACGGCTAAAAATAGATTTTTAAAAAATAAGTTTGTAGCGACTACTTCTTGAAAACTATAAAAGATATTGATATGGGACTTTTTCTAAAATGATCAGCATGACATGATGTTGGTCCTTGTCGAAAATCGTTTTGATTCGACGTTAAACATGGCTGCCAGTGGCCATCTTCGTTAACATAGAGGTATATAATGAAAACTTGTAGCGACTACTCCTCTGAAACTACTTTACGGATTTTCATAAAACTTCACAGGAATGTTGCTCTTGATGTCTTATTGATCCTAGCAAAATTTCAGGTCGGCCGGAAATTCAAGATGGCCGCCACGGCTAAAAATAGATTTTCAAAAATCAAGTTTGTAGTCACTACTTCCTGAAATCAAAATCAATCAGTTGAGCTTCAAGGTCATTGACCTCTTGTTTAATTTCTTTTTTTTTTTTTTTCTTTTTTTCAATTTCAATTTTTTTTTTATTTTTTTTTTCAATTGTTTCAATTTTTTATTTTTTTTATATTTTATTTTTTTTGATTTTTTTTAAATTTTTTCATTTTTTTTTTTATTTTTTTTTATTGATTGATTTGAATTATTGTTTTTTTTTGAAAAAAAATTTCATTATCTTTTTAATTACATGACACTTACTTTAAAATTTCTTGTCGGCGCTACTCATCCTAAATGCCTTGTTGAATTTCGACGAAACTTGGCAGGAAGCATCGGTAAGATGTCTAGTTGTGCATTTCACAATTTTGTTCCAGTTCGCTGATTTTTGACGGGAGCTTTGGCCCTTTGACATTTTTATTTTAAATTTCTTGTAGGCGCTACTCCTCTTAAATGGCTTGTTGGATTTCTACAAAATTTGGCAGGAAGCCTCAGTAGGATGTCTAGTTGTGCAAAGCGCGGTATATCAATGAAATCTTGGACAATTTTGAAAACCAGCTAGATCTTGTTAGTAATAACAGAGTTATGGCCCTTGATTTGTTGAAAAATGCTATATTGTATTTTCCTTTGTTAAATCTATAGGAGAAGAGAGCTATATCTATCTAAATCTATAAGAGCTGTTTTAGCCAGTAGAGCGTCCACAGGCCCTCTTGGGCCTCTTGTTTAAGTTTTGGAGGAAAATAGTAACAATAAATTGTTGGTAAAAAGGTTATATCTACCTTTCTTATGTATAAATTTACTTGCAAAAACATTTAAAGAAGAGAATAACTGTATGCGTTTACAATGCGGTTATAAATAGATGGTTTTACGACAAACAACATTTTGATTTGGGGAAATATATTGAAAGAGGGAAATTTTTAAGGTTATTTTGGGGACAAGTGATGTTTTTCTGCTTGGGGAAGAATATCGGCGTCTACATAGAAGGGTAAAAGGCGGACTGCACATACATTTTTTAAAAAATTCTGAAAATACTGCTCATGATAAATTCTGAACCTCATGGCAGCCTTGTTTTCAAGGGACGACTATGGGCATAAGTTCTGTGCAATGAAAGATTACTGCCGTTTTGATCACAGGCCTGTTTGGCATCAATTCTTACAATGATTGGTGCTTATATAAAAATGAAGAAAAAAACATTTCAAATTTTATATTTTTTCTATATACAACACTGGGTATGAACTCAGTCAATACAGAAAATGCTTCTCTACGAAAACCGACTATATAACTCTATAGCATTGTGGAGACACTGTGACATCGGTTATCGTAGAGACGCATTTTCTGTATTGACTGAGTTCCTACCTAGTATACAATAAAGTGTGTTAACATCAGGAAGTAGGAAAGCAAATTCCAGAAAAAAATTACAATACATGTATACTCGTATTGCTTCTTACTGAAAAGCAATTCACCAGCTCATTTTCAGTAAAATGTCTCATTATTTATGTAAACAATCTTTATGTGATTAAATCACAATATTACTTAATATGAACATACCCCTGTACTACACGACTTAAGAATATAAGAATCTTTCATGGGTATCCAGTGAATATTGGGAATTCCAACATGAGTTATAACTGTTTTTATCGGAACCAAGACTTTGTCGCGGTATTGGAATTTGCCTATCATCACTGGAAACCCATGATTGATTCTTTTTCTTGCATACCCTTTAAATTCTGGCGTTGACATTGCCAACTACTAACGTTTTGCATGTTGATTTACATAATGACATCATGCAACTGTCATTGTTGATATCAACGTGTGCCTTTTATCTTCCCCCGTTTGTATGATCAGGCTTTCCATCACCCATGATAACCTTAAATGCAAGAGAAACTTGTAATTCCATGAACACTTGTACTTACATGCCAGGTCCTGGAAGAAGCCAAGCGTGACTCCATGTTGCACCATGCCGCGTGTAATCTGGTGAAGAAACCCGGACAAGTATACTACCTGTACGAGAGGGAATCCGGACAGAAATATTTCTCCATTCTGTCTCCGAAGGTTTGTCACATAATTAATCCCTACCAGTGTGTTACCAGAGGGGACTATAGGTTTACCGTCCGTCCGTCTGGAAAACTGGGTCCTGCGATAATTTAAGTATAAAATATATTTTCATGAAACTTTTTACATATGGTAGAGGGGCATAAGGAGATTATGCACGTTATTTAATTTCGTTGATATGGCCAAAAAAACAACGTCAGTCCGTCCGGAAAATTGGATCCTTTGATAACTTAAAAAGTATAAAAGATATTTTCATTAAAACTGTTTACATGTGGTAGAGGGGCATATAAAGGAGATTATGGGCGTTCTTTAATTTTGTTGATATGGTCAAAATTGTGGTTGCTATGGCAACAAAATAGTAAAAAAATAACGTCTGTCTCTCCAGAAAACTGGATCCTGCGATAACTTATAAACGATATGTTCATGAAACATTTTACATATGGCAGAGGGGCATAACGAGATTATGCATGCTATTTAATTTTGTTGATATGGCCAAAATTGTGGTAGCTATGGCAACAAAATAGTAAAAAATGCACACAAAATAAGATCATGGGCTAACTTGAAAACTATAAAAGATTAAACTGGGTACATAGGTAGAGGAGCATCAGTGCTCACGGAAAATATTTTTGACAGGCAGGCTCTGAATTCATATTGACAGGCTCTGAATTAATTATATAGTAAAATATGGCAAAAAGGGACAAGTTCCATCCAGATTTGGACGCCCCGGGCTTGGGGCTATCCTATTTCGTGACCACTGAGCATATTGAGATTTTGCACACAATTTTTTATTTGGTGATATGGCCAAAATTGTGGTTGTCAGGTAACAGAATTCCATTGTTAGTTAAACAGCTGAATAAGGGAGCTTAAAGCATCATTTTTATACTCAATAAATATTCGATAGTTACTTCCCTTCAAACAGAGTTATATATTAATACATGACTTGAAATTAGTGTTAATTTCTTTGCAGATGTATTTTTAGCTCGACTGGCCAAAGGCCAGTAGAGCTTATGGGATGGTGTGTCGTCCGTCGTCCGTCCGTCCGTCGTCCGTTAACTTTTGCCTTGTGAACACTCTAGGGCCTTCATTAATAATCAAATCTTTTTGAAACTTTGCCAGTGTCTTTATATCAATGAAAGCTCGGACAAGTTCGAAAACCAGCCAGATCGGAATAATTTCACCGGAGTTATGGCCCTTGTTTTGCTGAAAAATGCCATATTAAGCCTTGTGAACACTCTAGCACCTTCATTTATTATTTGATCTTTACCAAACTTGCACATATTGTTAATATCAATGAAAGCTTGGACAAGTTCGAAAACCACCCAAATTGGATCAGTAACAGCGGAGTAATGGCACTTGTTTTTTCTGAAAATTGCTATTTTCTGCCTTGTGAACGTTCTAGCACCTTCATTTATTATTTGATTGTTACCAAACTTGCACAGATTGTTAATACCAACTATAGCTTGGACAAGTTACCAAACTTGCAAAGATTGTTAATATCAATGAAAGCTCGGACAAGTTCGAAAACCAGCTAGATCGGACCATTTACAGTGGAGTTATTTCACTTGATTTAGTTAAAACTGCTATATTTTGCCTAGTTAAGACGATATGGGCTTCATTGTTCATCCGATCTTTACCAATCTATATCAGATTGTTAATATCAATGAAAGCTTGGACAAGTTCGAAAACCATTCATATCGGACCAGTAACAGCGGAGTTATGGCCCTTGATTTAGTTCAAAATGTTATATTTTGCTTCGTTAAGACTATTTTTTATACGATCTTTACCAAACTTTATCAGATTGTTAATGTCAATAAATGCTCGGTCAAGTTCGAAAACCAGACATATCTGACCAGTAACAACGGAGTTATGGCCCTTGATTTTGTTAAAAATGCTATAATTTGCCTGGTCTTATGATAGGGCCTTCATTTAGCATCTGATATTTGCCAAACTTTACCAGATTTTATGACTTTCTTCTTTTTATATTATTATTTGAATTTTTGTTTTTGATTTTTTTTTGATTTTTTTTTTAAGCTCTATGTTGGACCAGTCGGACCAGTAACAGGGGAGTTATGGCTCTTGATTTAGTTAAAAATGCTATATTTTGCCTCATTAAAACGGTAGGGCCTTCATTTTTCATCTGATCTTTACCAAACTTTACCAGATTCTTTAGTTATGGCCCTTGATTTAGTTGAAAAGCTGTATTTTGCCCAAAACTTTCCAAAAAACATAAATGGCAGTCTCTTGCTTCATTGATGTTATAAGAGCCATGTTAGCCAGTAGAGCATCCACAGGCCCTCTTGGGCCTCTTGTTATTACTTGTATAATATGTGTAATATGTTTGTAAACTTACTGGATTAAAAAAAAGAAAAGAAAGTGCGTTATATTCTTTACAAATTTGTAAGGAAGATAATGTACTCAACTTGTTTTGTTAAGGTCTGCGAAATGTAGCATGCCTTTGTTATTTGTCTAAATCATAGACTTTGCTTGGTCTGGTCCAACAAAAAACTTAATGTCAAACATCTGACCAGTTGGGGAAATCATGCATGCAATACTGGAGTATCTTGCTTATCTGGGGGTGATTCTAACATAAACAAGGGCTAAACTATGTAACATGATTAACACTACCAATAACCCAAGACACATTTCTATAAACAGAATATGCTTATTAAAGTGAAACAGTCAACAAAGTTTTTCGGAAGTGTTATACTTTAAAGGAACTTTGCATTCTAATTAATAGAATAGAAATTAACTTTGTGACAATGTATAAACCAGGCCACCATGCAGCCGTCTTTTGCACAGGCGTTTTTGAAAAATCGCGGCCAATATTTGGTGTTTGGTGGGGTGGGTGGGTAAAAAAAAAAATTATTTTTTCTAACACTTCCAACTATTACTTTCTCAATATTGTTATGCTTTTTTATACTATTATAGAAGCAAGATGATCTAAAATATACCTTTGTTTACCTTTATCTGTAAAAATAAATTGCCCCAGAGACATTAACTTGGGCAAAGCCCTGTCATTAAGAAAATTATGTTTTCCATTCCCAATGCTCAAGATTGCTGCGTGTCCCTGTCTAGTCTGGATTAATTTGTGGTCTCATAACGTCTCACACCACAAATAATTTTCCATAGGGTCCCATTGTAATGTTTTTGTTCGTGGCATAGAGATAAAAAAGATTTTGCAACATGTATTTATGCTTAAATTCTTCATTGATCCAATATCTGCATGCTATTAACTTTTAACGAATATTTACCAGATTGAACTTTTTTTAATTTCATGTTTGCGTGATACCTATCAAAATTTAGACAAAAATACAACCCCGTGGAGATTAGACCCATGATGTGTAAAATGAGGCAGAATTAGCTAGAAATCTTATATCAACATGCATTTTTCTGGGATCTCTTCCTAAAATGCTGTAGATTTAGAACCTGGTAAAGATAAATCAATGTATCCTGTAAAATGTAGAAAAGCGAACTTGTTTTTTTTATCTACCTCCTTCATCTGTAGGGCAGGAGTATTCAAGGGAGATAATAGTGGTGTGAGTCCTTAAGGTCATTTTTTTTTCTAATGATCACCTCAAT
The DNA here is from genome assembly GCA_037043455.1 of Cyrtodaria siliqua. Taxonomy (NCBI): domain Eukaryota; kingdom Metazoa; phylum Mollusca; class Bivalvia; order Adapedonta; family Hiatellidae; genus Cyrtodaria; species Cyrtodaria siliqua. The sequence continues at coordinate 62,819 of JAWPHD010003823.1, forward strand.
AATAATTGAACATGTATACAATTCAATTACACGCTGAAAAGTGCTAAAAGTTTGATTCCATGTTTATTGCTTTTCAAATTATTCAAGTTTTAGTGACCTAGGGTATTGGTCGAAATTCAGGCCGAGCACCTTTAATATTTTGAAAATCTACAGTAGTGATAAGGATTTTGCATTTTCCTGGTCATTTGTGCTCAGCTATGTCTGAAACTTTCAAATATACATGAAAAGGCATATCTACATCTGAATATAGCATAAAAATGATCTTTAAGAAATGATTATTGAGAAAAATGCTGAAAATAATAAACTCAAACTAAGGGTTACCCGTCAAAATTTTGATTTTCCAGGAAAAGTAACAGTCTCTCGCTTTAATTTTGACATTTTTTCAAAGTAGTCTGTCTTCATTGATATTTGTGTTTGTTTTACAAGCCAATAGCTGTAAAATAAAGCTAAAATTATGCTTATACCTGTATTGTTTTTGAAAATATAGTAAATTTTTAGTTAAACATGGTATCAAGTAAAATTTCAGCTAATTCCTGCAATATGAAGATAACTTAAGTAACTATACATACACAGACGGGTTTTCTGAATAACCGTGTTAACTGTGTCCTAACATGTCTGAAACGTTCACAGATACACAAACAATGCTTAGAGGTGAAGGATGTAAGGTACCCGTTCTGCAGCTCTAAAGCTCAAGGGCTTAGAGATGAATGATGGAAATTCCCATTCTGAAGCTATAAATTGCAAGGCATTAGAGATGAATGATGAAAGATACCTGTTCTGCAGCTCTAAAGCGCAATGCCTTAGCATTAAAGGATGAAAGATACTCGTTCTGCAGCTCTAAAGCGCAATACCTTAGAGATGACGGATGAAAATGCCATTCTGCAGCTCTAAAGCGCAATGCCTTAAGAATAACGAATAAAGATACCCATTCTGCAGCTCTTTCTTAACGTCTCACACCACAATTAATTTTCCATAGGGTCCCATTGTAATGTTTTTGTTCGTGGCATAGAGATAAAAAAGATTTTGCAACATGTATTTATGCTAAAATTCTTCATTGATCCAATATCTGCATGCTATTAACTTTTAACGAATATTTACCAGATTGAACTTTTTTTAATTTCATGTTTGCGTGATACCTATCAAAATTTAGACAAAAATACAACCCCGTGGAGATTAGACCCATGATGTGTAAAATGAGGCAGAATTAGCTAGAAATCTTATATCAACATGCATTTTTCTGGGATCTCTTCCTAAAATGCTGTAGATTTAGAACCTGGTAAAGATAAATCAATGTATCCTGTAAAATGTAGAAAAGCGAACTTGTTTTTTTTATCTACCTCCTTCATCTGTAGGGCAGGAGTATTCAAGGGAGATAATAGTGGTGTGAGTCCATAAGGATTTACTATAGGTTGCAGAAAACTAAATACTTTCCCATAGACCTCCTGTGGCACCTGTCAGCTAATATCTCAAGAATTATACACCAGATTTTCTTTAAATTACCTTATTTCATAGATATTCCCATCACAACAAAAGGCCAGGCTATATTTAGCTGTACGCAGCCTATATCATCCACCTCCTCTTGATTTGCAGTCAACAAAATCTAACTTTTTTGAAGTTGCCGTTTTCTGTTTTAGGAATGGGGTGCCACCTGTCCGCACGAGTTTATAGGTGCATTCAAGCTAGAGTACGACATGACATGGACCCCGTACAAACACATAGAACAGCGGGAGCAGGACTTCGCTTTCATCGATAAAATCCTGAATGCACAGAAAGCCATTGTTGATGCAGAGGCACCAAACTTTAAAGGACTAACAGCCGAGCCAAGAAATAAGTCTTCAGGAAAGTTGATGGAATTGACAGAAGATATAGTTACGGGGAAAAATAATACTTAATGGTCTGAAAATGACTATTAGTGATTATATTTATTAAGTAGAGAACTTATTGTGATTAACAGAATCAGTTTTAAACCTAATAAGTTTTAATAATGAATTGTAAATTTGTATTTCAGGTATATTTGTAGCATTTTTTATCTGCTCCACCATAATTAATTTTTAATTTTGTTAAATGATTATATATGGTTCGATGAAACAAGGTTTTTTATCTTCTTGATGGATATGTATTTATAACAGTGTTGCATTGAACACTGGACATTTATTGTTATATGATGTCAAGAGCACCTGTTGGCAATCAGGGATATTCCATTAAAATATATATGTGACCCCAGGAAAGCACGTCTATAACTGAACACAACCCATAGATGCTAAATTGAGTTTAAAGAACCAAATTTCAGAAAATAGGGTTATCCAGAGATGTTTATAAAATTGCTTTCTGGGGGTCCCGTGTATGTTTTAATGGAATAGCCTTTAATTAGTTTTAATAATGAATTTTAAATATGCATTTTTTATTGGCTCTACTATAATCAATTTTTCGGGTTCCATTCGATGAATTAATGTTTTATCGTCTTCTTTATTTATCGGTGTTTACAAAAGCGTTGCATAGAACACACAAAATATTGTATTACAGGACGTCGGAAATCATTTAAAGTGTATATTTTGTTTTGTATATGATGCTAAATTTGTTGACAGCAGTAAAAGCTCAGACTGGCATCCACATGGTTATATAACTGTAGTGGTGTGTGATATTTCACTGTTCTCTGTTGTAGCGTTACGTATAACCCGCTTTATTATTATGTATCATTAATTTTCAACATACTTTTGGGTGAAAATAAAGATTAGTGCGTGTCCCGTAAAGATATTATATCTGACATTATAAAATCTCAAGGTCATAAAATGTTTTTTGCACCATTAAATGTGCAAAATAATAAATAATATAAACATCGTACCACAGATTTATTTATTTTTGCATACTGTGTATGTTGTTATTTTACCTAATTGTTAGTAGGTTTTACATGTATACAGCTTACATCATGTCCCAAATGAAACCCATTTATGAAATAAAATATTAAAACACAAACTAAAATTTCAATTGTGTATACTTTTTTAGCTCGACTGATCAGAGATCAGCAGAGCTTATGCCGTGGTGCGGCGTCCGTCGTCCGTCTGTCCGTAAACTTTTATTTGTAGCGACAACTTCTCTGAAACTGCTGGATGGATATTCATGAAACTTTACAGAAATGTTGCCCATGAAGTCTAGTTGATCCTAGCAAAAATTCATGTTGATGTGAAATCCAAGATGGCCACCAAAGCTAAAAATAGATTTTTAAAATGCAAGTTTTAGCGACTACTTCTTGAAAACTATAAGTAATATTGATATGGGACTTTTTCTAAAATGATCAGCATGACATGACGTTGGTCCTTGTCGAAAATCGTTTTGATTCGACGTTAAACATGGCTGCCAGTGGCCATCTTTGTTTACATAGAGTTATTTAGTAAAAACTTGTAGCGACTACTCCTCTAAAACTACTTGACAGATTTCCATGAAACTTCACAGAAATGTTGCTCTTGATGTCTAAATGATCCTAGCAACATTTCAGGATGGTCGGAAATTCAAGATGGCCGCCACAGCTAAAAATAGATTTTCAAAAAGCAAGTTTGTAGCGAGTACTTCTTGAACACTATAAGTGATATTGATATGGGACTTTTTCTAAAATGATCAGTATGGAATGATGTTGATCCTTGTCGAAAATTATTTTGATGCGACGTTAAAAATGGCCGCCAGCGGCCATCTTTGTTTACATAGAGTTATATAATGAAAACTTGTAGCGACTACTCCTCTGAAACTACTTGACGGATTTTCATGAAACTTCACAGGAATGTTGCTCTTGATGTCTAATTGATCCTAGCAAAACTTCAGGTCGGCCAGAAATTCAAGAACGCCACCACGGCTAAAAATAGATTTTTAAAAAGCAAGTTTGTAGCGACTACTTCTTGAAAACTATAAGTGATATTGACATCGGACTTTTTCTAAACTCATCAGCATGACATGATGTTGGTTCTTGTCGAAAATCGTTTTGATTCGATGTTAAACATGGCTGTCAGCGGCCATCTTTGTTTACATAGAGTTATGAAGTAAAAACTTGTAGCGACTACTCCTCTGTAACTACTCGACGGATTTTCATGAAACTTCACAGGAATGTTGCTCTTGATGTCTAATTGATCCTAGCAAAATTTCAGGTCTGCCGGAAATTCAAGATGGCCACCATGGCCAAAAATAGATTTTAAAAATACAAGTTTGTAGCGACTACTTCTTGAAATCTATATGTGATATTGATATGGGACTTTTTCTAAAATGATCAGTATGACATGATGTTGATCCTTGTTTAAAATTATTTTGATTTGACGTTAAACATGGCCGCCAGCGACCATCTTTGTTTACATAGAGTTATATAATGAAAACTTGATTTTCATGAAACTTCACAGGAATGCTGATCTAGTTATCAAAAACCTATCAGTAGAGCTTCAAGGTCATTGACCTCGTGTTATCTTTTATTATTTATTCTTATGCAGTAACTCCCTGCATCTCTCCTGCAAAGAGTGCAAGAGAGCTTATGTGACAACTCTGGCATCCTCCCTGCAGAGTTGAATTTGGTTTTACAGTTTACCACCACAAAAAGGTTATATGGTGACTACTGGGTTTATCAACAACAAATACTTTTTCAGTGATGTTTCACAAAAGGTATAATCAATTACGCCTATGAAATAAATTGTGAAAGACTAGCATTTGAAAGCAAATTTGATGTAAAGGTTTATATCCAAAAAGTTTAAGAGTCCATTATACCAATCTCTTCCCAGAGTTGTCGTTCCTTGCATTCACATACCACCTCTGTCAACGTCGAAGCAAATGCCAAGAATCTTGGAATACACTGAAAATGAAGAATTACTTGGTGAACTCATTTTTAGCTCTACTGATCAGCAGAGCTTATGCCGTGGTGCGGTGTCCGTCTGTCCGTAAACTTTTTTTTGTAGCGACTACTCTGAAACTGCTGGATGGATTTTCATGAAACTTTACAGAAATGTCGCCCATGATGTCTGGTTGATCCTTGCAAAAATACACTTTGATGTTAAATTCAAGATAGCCACCAAAGCTAAAAATAGATTTTTAAAGGACAAGTTTGTAGCGACTACTTCTTGAAAACTGTAAGTGATATTGATATGGGACTTTTTCTAAAATGATCAGCATGACATGATGTTGGTCCGTGTCGAAAATAAATTTGATTCGACATTAAACATAGGTGTCAGCGGCCCTCCTTGTTTACATAGAGTTATATAGTAAAAACTTGTAGCGACTACTCCTCTGAAACTACTTAACGGATTTTCATGAAACTTGACAGGAATGTTGCTCTTGATGTCTAGTTGATCCTAGCAAAGATCAGCCAGAAATTCAAGATGGCCACCACGGCTAAAAATAAACTTTTAAAAATGTTTGTAGCGACTACTTCTTAAAAACGATGTGATATTGATATGGGACTTTTTCCAAAAGGATCAGCATGACATAATGTTGGTCCTTATTAAAAAATATTTTGATTCAACATTAAACATGGTTGCCATCTTTGTTTACGTTGAGTTATATATAAAATCTTGTAACGACTCCTCTGAAACTACTCGACGGATTTTTATGAAACTTCACAGGAATGCTGATCTAGCAGTAGAGCTTCAAGGTCATTGACCTCTTGTTTTCTGACTCCGCTTCATATGACCCATTAAATTTTTGATATTCATCTATTAATTGACCAGACCAAGGTCAAACATGTATATCATACACTAACAGGCAAATTCAGTCCTCTACCCGGTAACCTAATATATGAAAAAGATGGCCATATTGGATCGGAGCGAAATCTGTTTTACATGTGGAAACATATCTTAAGGCATTTATCCACAGTTGCAAGATCCAGCAATTTTATATATGAAAAGAAAATGCATCTGAGCGGAAATGTTTTACAGGTGCATAACCCACTCGCTGCCCTTAATACACCTGTAAAAATCAAGAAAATATTCCTAGACGTTGATCTATAGTCCCCTCCGTGTATTTTACATACGGTGTAAACCAGTAAGGTACTAATAATTTGACGGGTGTTTTTTCCCCAATTCTAGTCACTTATATCGGCGAAACTGATCAAGATTTAATTCGACCGATCGCCCTTTTCACTTACAATTTTCAATTCCTTTAAATAACTTGACTGCAACCAAGTTTGATGTAAAACTTTGAACTCTCGTTTTCGTTCAGATATGCCCTACAGTTTTAGATACATATTGACAAGTACCACATATCCTCAACATCACTATGTCAGACTTTGTCCTGAGTTTTATAAACAAGTGGAAAATAAGAGGACACAGATGCTCAGCGTTAGCCATGTCAGTCACATAAAAATGTAAAAAACTAGATGGGAGTTGTTTTTGTTACAAAAACATAGGTCTCCCCCCATAATGTATGAACCAACCTGGCTGAAAGTTGCGCTCTGCACATCGTCTCAGAATGGTGAGCATTTGTGCCAAGTTATTTCAAAATCCCTCAAGCGGTTCAAGAGATACGAAGACATGAAATATAGTGCATATGACCTTCGACCTCTAAGTGTGACCTTGACCTTGAATGGACGTGGCTGGAAGTTGCGCTCTGCACATCGTCTCAATATGGTGATCATTTGTGCCAGGTTATTTTAAAATCCCTCATGCGGTTAGAGATATGGAGAGGACACGAAATATAGTGCATATGACCTTCGACCTCTAAGTGTGACTTTAACCTTGATCGGACGTGGCTGGAAGTTGTCTCGATGTGGTGAACATTTGTGGCAAATTATTTCCAAATCCCTTAAACTATTCAAGAGATAATGTGGAGACTGACTTGTGATGGACAGAGATCCAGACAGACAGAATGAAGCTAAAAACAATATGTCTCCCCAGTATGGGGGGTGAGGAGACATAAAAATCCATACGGACGGACGGACAGTGGGACAGACGTGCAGACAAAGGTAACACAATATGCACATTTCATTTTCATTGTGAGTCATAGTCATAGACAAGCTTCCCTGTCCTTTGACAGCTCTATTTCTTGGACAAATAAAAATACGGTACTGTTTTCTACTTTATTTCAAAGTAATTTTATCACATTAAATGGTAAAATACATTGCCATTCATTTTGTTGACAAATGCAGTTGTTTCTGTATACATATTTTACAGATACGACAACTATCGGTGTTTAATTTCAATGAATGTTTTCTGAAGACAATGACTGGAGAAAAAATTGGTGAAATAAAACACTGATCACTGTCATTCCTATAGTGTATGCGACCTTGTGAGTCAGGTATTGTGGGGAACTGTCATGGTGCCCATCTGGGATGGTAAATCAACCTAATTAGTAAAAACTTTGAAGGGTTTCACCTATACTGAACCAAACAGCTAATGCACCTTTAATGTATTAACTTATTTTATGCCGACTGGTACCATTGGAGACTGGTGATTTGAATGATTTTTATGGCCCCGAAGGGTGGCATATAGTAGTCGCATTGTCTGTCCATTCGTCTGTACAATCGTGTCCGCTTAATAACTCCGACAATAATGGACGGATTTTCAAATAACTTCGCACAATTGCTCACCACAACAAGATGATGTGTCGCGCACAAAATCAAGGTCCGTGGCTCTAACGTCAAGGTCACACTTAAGGTCAAAACAAAGTGCTTTCGTGTCCGGTTAATAACTCTGCTATTCTTGGACAGATTTTCAAATAACTTCGCACAATTGCTCACCACAACTAGACGACATGTTGCACACAAAACCCCGGTCCAAGGTCAAGGTCACACTTAGAGGTCAAAGGTCAAAACAAAGTGCTTTTGTGTCCAGTTAATAACTCTGCCATTCATGGACAGATTTTCAAATAACTTGGCACAATTGCTCACCGCAACTAGACGACGAGTCGCGCACAAAACCCAGTCCGTGGCTCCAAGGTCAAGGTCACACTTAGAGCTCCAAGGTCAAGGTCACACTTAGAGGTCAAAGGTCAAAACAAAGTGCTTTCGTGTCCGGTTAATAACTCTGCCATTCATGGACAGATTTTCAAATAACTTGGCACACTATTTCTCACCACAACTAGACGACGTATTGTGCACAAAACATAGGTCCGTGGCTCCAAGGTCAAGGTCACACTTAAAGGTCAAAGGTCAAAACAAAGTGCTTTCGTGTCCGGTTAATAACTCTGCCATTCATGGACAGATTTTCAAATAACTTGGCACAATTGCTCACCACAACTAGACGTGTGGCACACAAAACCCAGGTCCGTGGCTCCAAGGTCAAGGCCACACTTAGAGGTCAACGGTCAAAACAAAGTGCTTTCGTTTCCGGTTAATAACTCTGACATTCATGAACAGATTTTCAAATAACTTGGCACAATTGCTCACCGCAACTAGACGTGTTGCGCACAAAACCCAGGTCCGTGGCTTCATGGTCAAGGTCACATTTAGAGGTCAAAGGTCAAATTGTGTCCAGTCAATAACTCTGGCATTCGTGGAAGGATAGTCAAATAACTTGGCACAAGTGCTCAGTACAACATGTACAGTACAGTACAACATGTTGCGCGCAAAATCCAGGTCCGTCGCTCCAATGTCAAGGTCACACTTACAGGTCAAACGTAACTTCGGGGGCATTTGTCACTTACTGTGACATTTTTTATTTTTTATTTTTTTTTTTTTCTTCATTCATGTCTGAATTTTTTTTATTTTTTTTTCAAATATTTTTTCTTTAATTTTTTTTTTATTAATATTTTGTTTTTGTTTTTGTTTTTTATAAAAAAAATTTTTTTTTTTTTTTTTCTAATATTTTTTTTTTTTTTTATTGTTAAATATATCTGTTGGTTTCATAATTGCTCCAAGGTCAAGGTCACACTTTTCTTGTCTTATTGATCTTTTTCCTCAAAACAAACTTCTTGAATTTTTCTTTAATTTAATTGTTTTTGTTTATTTCTTTGTATACGCGATTTAAATATTCAATAAGAGCCGGCCACAACCAGACGAAATGTCGCACACAAAATCCAGGTCCGTCACTCCAAGGTCAAGGTCACACTTACAGGTCAAAGATCACTTCGGGGGCATTTGTCACTTACTGTGACATTTCTTGTTTTAAATTTACAGTCGTTATTGATATTCGTCTCGTTCAGAATGAAATTTGTTTTGATTTATTGATTGTTACTATTGAGATATTAAATGAATTGTTGAAAAATGTTGTTTATGCAAAATCTCGACTTCAGACGAAAGGACATCAAAAGATCACAATCCCACTATTTTACTTGAAAACATGCTTATATGTAAGTAAAGAAAGGAACCATTATGTTTTGCTTCAGTTTTAATACATCAAGACATCACTCTTAACAGCACAATCATATTCATACATTTAACTTACAATTCAACTTTATACAACACTGAAATAGAAGATCACAATACAATGCAAGATCTTTCATGATGTTGATGATGAATGTAGTTTTACCACATTTTCAGCACATTTAAGGCTTTATATGACAGTCTTTTGTTTGTTTGGTGGAGGCAGACCACCCCCTTTTTTCTGGGTAGACCCAGTACTGTATACCTCCAGCCATCCATAAAAATCGACACTTTCTCACAAGTCAAGCTCCCAATGGGATTCAAATCCGCAGCAGTGAGAGGCAAGAAGGAGATGTTTATTGTTCATAATAATGACACTGACATCCTTCAAAACATATTCAAGTTATAGTTAAAAATACTATCTTCCATTACAACTGGATACTTCCATGTCACCAGTCTGCTGTCTTTTTCCTGCATTTTCAAAGAATTTGAGTTTCCAACAAACAGCTATTTAATTATTAAATATGTTTTATATCCCTACAAAAATAGATTATATTATTTATCCATAGCCTGGCATTCTAGTCTCATGGTCCAAAATATACAAAACTTAAACGTAGTGAAATGTGATCACCATGAGCTGAAATTTCCAAAACCAGTCGTCGTTTTTGTCTTCTTTTTGACTGTGTCTGTAGATTGTTCTGACCCTGATTCAGCCGGTCTTTTCCTGAAATAAACAAGTTAGATACAATTACATGCTACAATGCAGTGTGAAGTATTTTATCAATTACATGCTGCAATGCTGGGTGAAGTATCTTATCAATTACATGCTGCAATGCTGTGTGAAGTATTTTATCAATTACATGCTGCAATGCTGTGTGAAGTATTTTATCAATTACATGATGCAATGCTGTGTGAAGTATCTTATCAATTACATGCTGCAATGCTGTGTGAAGTATTTTATCAATTACATGCTGCAATGTTGGGTGAAGTATCTTATCAATTACATGATGCAATGCTGTGTGAAGTATCTTATCAATTACATGCTGCAATGCTGGGTGAAGTATCTTATCAATTACATGCTGCAATGCTGGGTGAAGTATCTTATCAATTACATGCTGCAATGCTGGTTGAAGTATCTTATCAATTACATGCAATGCTGGCTGAAGTATCTTATCAATTACATGCTGCAGGGTGAAGTATCTTAACAATTACATGCTGCAATGTTGGGTGAAGTATCTTATCAATTACATGCTGCAATGTTGGGTGAAGTATCTTATCAATTACATGCTGCAATGATGGGTGAAGTATCTTATCAATTACATGCTGCAATGCTGTGTGAAGTATCTCATCAATTACATGCTGCAATGCTGGGTGAAGTATCTCATTAATTACATGCTGCAATGTTGGGTGAAGTATCTTATCAATTACATGCTGCAATGCCGTGTGAAGTATCTTATCAATTACATGCTGCAATGCTGGGTGAAGTATCTTATCAATTACATGCTGCAATGCTGGGTGAAGTATCTTATCAATTACATGCTGCAATGCCGTGTGAAGTATCTTATCAATTACATGCTGCAATGCTGGGTGAAGTATCTTATCAATTTTATTCAACTAGTTGAAGTAATTCAATCTTAACTAGGCACAAATGTAACATTCTAACTATCTAACTCCAACAATGCCACATAGCATACATTTATTAATGTATCTGCCTATATACATTTATCGTTGTTGTATAACGACGTAGGATATTGCTTCTATCTTCACTGTACCATATCGATCAATCTGAACTGCCTCGTAGACTTAATTTTTAATAGTTAGGAAATCGACAATGCAATTCCGAATGCACAGCCACATGAACAGAAAAGATCGAACAATAGATCGAACAATGATTCACAATGTCCATGGACACCCCGGGGTCAATGCAGGTTGGATGGTTTTATCTGTCTGTTCATGCCCAGTAAGTGTAAATATGTTTATAGGGTCTGTATCTGAAAGGTTTTCAAGTTATGAACAAGTGGTTGGTTGCATACGTCTGTTCATGCTCGGTGGATAACCGTGATTTCAGAGAAGAAAATCTTTTAAGTTTTTACCATATATAATTATGTAAAACAGTGACCCCCAGGGCGGGACCAAATTTGACCTACAAAATTAGTAGAGGACGATAGGATTATGCTACATGCAAAATATTATACCTATAGCTCTTGTATTTTTTAGAGAAGTCAAAAGTTTTTTTTCTATATAACTATCAAAAACTATGAACCCTTGCAGGGCCAGATTTTATCCCAAGGTCACCATTTGAACAAACTTGGTAGAGGATTATAAGCTGATGCTACTTGAACTGTATGAGAGCTCCAGGCCTTGTAGTTTCAGAAAAAAAGGATTTCCAAGTTTTTCCCTATAACATTGCAAAATCTCTATATACAAACGTTGGACACCTTGGGTTACCTCGGGGACTTCATTTGAACAAACTTGATAGTCCAGGGGTTGGCAGTCATTAATAGAGAAAAACTGTCGAAATCTGTTCTGTGGTTCTTAAGAACATTTTTTAAGGTTTCAACCTTTCATGGTAACGACGGCCATCATGGATGTTGCATAGTCCTAATTTTAACGAATTTGAAAAACACTGAAGTCCATGTGAAATCCATGTGTGATTTGTGAAAAGAAGTTGTTTAAGCAAAAGTTAATGACCGAAGAGTGAGCTAAAAAGGTTACTTCTTATCCATCCTTAACCACCTGTCCATGTCACACACCAAACTAATCATCTGTAAGCTCATACCTAAGGACAGATGGATCTCATTTGTATATTCACCTCGCTCCCCCACCCGACTGCCCACGTGTCCTTACACATGGGCTAGTGATTCATATCAGTATTCTGAAAAAGCCCCATACATGTGGTTAATTCTGCCACTTTTACATTTACAGTGATGCATGCAGTCTTTTTTAGTATCTCGGTGGACTAAGGCCTTGTACATGAGAGCTCCAGACCTCTGCCTCGCATATGTTTGGTCCCCGGTGGAGGCATATCTGGTAAGAAATGTCATCCTGATCTCATCTCCCTCTGAGGCTGCTGCCCCAATATAACCTAACCTGATGTGTAAGTAAAGCCCCATATCATTTCACTTGTCATTTTTATCAAATAAAATATAATACTCAAAATTTGCTAAGGATCACTTTTTTGCTGTCTAAATTTCTTGCTGAAATAAATAGCATTATTTTTATTTTACATGAAATTATTTAGGGCAGTGCATGGTCATGTGAAATTAATATCATTATTGTGAATTAATTTCTAATAAAATTATATGGAAGAATAAAAGTGATCCTTAGCAAATTTTGAGTAGTATACAATAGCTACATACACAACAGTTGGGTTGATGTATTTTCCGACACCTGATGATTTGAAGGCCCTCGGGGCTGTGTCGGGCTCTTCCTTCCTACTCTTGGGCCTCTTCTTCTCCAACTCTGCCTGGGCCTGTCTGCTCAACTCCTCCTCCCTCTCCTTAGCCAACTGATACAGAAACATATTGACATGTATTACATAGAACATACAAATTCTTATTCAAATTCTTATACCCGTATGAACATATTTTTAATTTATTTTTGACCAATAATATTTTATATCAATCACTATGGTAAATATCACCTATATTTGGATTTATTTGTTTTTATTTGAACTTCACAGGACATTGAGTTTCTTTAAAGATCGACATTCAGAAAATGGTTCCTGTGAATGGTTCCTGTGATATTGTTGAGAATGGTTCCTGTGATTTTGATGAAAAACCATAAAGTGGCTATGGAAAAAATGCAGAAAAACTAATGGGATGTTTCGACAATTTGTTTGTTTGTATGGTGTTTAACGTCATTATCAACACAAGTAAGGTTATACATGATGGTCGATTTTTTGTTGTGGAGGCAGACCACTCACTTTTCCTGGGTAGAACCAGTACTGTACAACCTCCCGCCATTCATAAGAATCAACACTTCCTCACTTACAAGTCGAGCTCTCAGTGGGATTCGAACCCGCAGCGGTGAGAGGCAAAGGTTTACAACACAACATCGTTAACCATTCGACCACGGAGACGTTTGACAAATCAAGATTGCTGTGTGTCCTTTTAAGATCTCATCAACTACTGAATTTATAAAAACTGTTTATTCAAATTAAAGCTAATTTTTACTCAATTTTATTAAATTTGTTTCTACAGTCTTTTTATAGGACCAACAATGTGTGACATTTAAAACTAACCTCTTCATCAACTTCCTCAAACGGATTCACAAACACTGCCATCCCTTCAATCTTTATCTCTTTCTGAAATTTATTATAAAGGATGCATTAGCACATTTAGTTTGTGTTGAATGATGCACTGTAAAACTGAATATAGAGAAGGCGATACTTTCAAAATTTTGCCTCAAAAGTTATATGTAAAATTATTAACTGTCTGCCCTAAAGTCAATCTTCAGCATGTCAGACATTAACCATAAATACAGCTTCTTTGCCCAAAATTAACCCAATATAAACCATGTTTCTATCTTTGCAAAGACGGTTTTCCATTACGAGATATCCTCTATGTTCACTCACCAGGGGTTTATCTTTTTTGTCAACTTCTATCCTCTCTACATTGTCCAGTGTCTCCAGGCCTCCAACAACCCTTAAATCAATGAAACATATAAAACATAAGCTCATTCAACATTTGAAATTTAACCAGGAAATACTAAAACTCTCTTGTATATGGAATTAACAAGGGAAATAAACTATTTACAGTTACTGTAAAAGTTGCTTCCCCTGAGATTTTTCCCCAACAATTTTCAACTTTTCCATCAGAAAAATCACTTTTTAAAGCACATCACAGAAACTGGTATGTGCTAGTATACAACTATTTACTTTCTCAGAAGTCAATGGTAAGAACTATTTATCAGAGGGAGTGACTGCTAACCTGAGAAGGTACTTAGTACTACTATTTTCACAAGGCAATATTCGAAGTGCGATAGTAACTTTCAATGGTCAAAAATAATGAAACTACATCCAGGGCAGTACCTAAAACCATCTATTAAATTATGAATTTAGAGCAACTTCACATTTACTGTTAGTAAAAAAGTAACCCCATAAATACATACCTTCCAAACACTGTGTGTTTTCCATCCAAATGTTTGGCTGATCTGAATGTGATGAAACTGCAAATATACCAACATAATGACACAAATTTAGGCCTGCATAGTGGTTTCACAATATCTAGTTATTCAACGAGCCACAAAATATCTGATTTCTAATGTGTATGATTCTCAACAAAAACCTTTGAATAAATTAATTGAATTGAATTGGATTTTAGAGTCGCATCAACAGCTAAGGTCATATGGTGGCTTTCCAGCTTCCATTGATGGAGGAAGACCCCAGGTGCCACTTCCGGGCAGTTTTCATGCATGGGCGGGCACCTGGGTAGAACCACCGCTATTCCGCAAACCAGCTGGATAGCTTCCTTACATAAAGATTCCTAGGCCCATGAGGGATCGAACCCACAGCGGTAAGGGGCAAGTGTTTCAAGTTAGAGACTCTAACCACTCAGCCACGGACATCCCTAGAATAAATGAAGCAGGTAAAACATTAACGTGAAGGTCGGTTACGGTGACCTATGTAAATACATGTATTTGAAGACTCTATGACAGCTTATAAACTGGAGCTAAACAAAAATCTTAACTGTAGATGTGACGTTCATATGAATAGAATTACTATCTGACACACTGACGGACAACCATAATATTATATACTTGCTCAACTTTCATGGCAGGGCATAAACAGATATTGTTGCGTGTAATGTATTTATGTAATATGTACATATTAAGTACAAACAAGAAAAAGGTGCCTTACAAAATGACATACTTACAATTGAGATTTGTTAGTGGCGGGCCCAGAGTTGGCCATACTGAGTATACCGCGGCCTGTGTATGAGGGGCATCCCAAAAGTATTGAGACTTTTGCTCTTATTCAAAAGTCGTTGGGAATACAACATTAAAAACCCCATAAATATAGTTTCATCTTTTGGGCACCAGATTACCCAGAATCATGATAATTGTACATATAATGTTGAAAATATTCACATCTGTGCAAGGAGTACTATGCTTAAGCGGGGACGGTCATAGCGACGTCACGACGTCGTGAACTGCAACAACGACGTCAAACACGTTCAACTCTTTTCATCATCTTGTAATGATGCACGTCCTTCACTAAAACGCTTGTGCCACCTGAACACGTGTGCATGAGATACAGTTGACTTCATAGACGATCGGTTAATTAGTTCCAATGTTTGGGTAGGTGTCTGCCCAAGTTCACAAGAAGATTTGATTACTGCGCGACTTTCATCTGGATCTGTTGACGTCATTTTCTTCGGATCTTTAAGTTTGCTGCTACTCATTGTTTACCGACTGTTTAATAACGGAAATGGATATGACGTCAAAATTTACTGAGCATGTGCGTGTGACGTCGTCTAACACACACATTAAAGTGCGCCAAATTTGACGTCTATATTCACTGGTAATATCACTATTTTTTAAGCAACTCAAGAGATCGTTTAGACCCTCCCCGCATCAGCATTATATGGTTGCTATAGCGACGACAAAACTTGTGTTTCGTGCCATCAGTAATACTGTCACTTTCGGAAATAGAATATAATATATGAAACTGCATTGGTGCCAAATAACTTTTTCAATGAATAGATAATAAAAATGTTATAGCAAAAGTCTCAATATTTCTGGGATGCCCCTCGTATATACTTACAACTGAGATTTGTTAGTGGCTGGCCCAGAGTTGGCCATACTGAGTATACCGCGGCCCGTGTGCATCAGGTTGGGTTTGAACTCATCTTTGAATGTGCCTCCCCATGCCGATTCACCTCCTATGAAAATAAATAATATTCTCAATATATATAAATCAATACAGAAACAACAGTTGATAAACAAGCATCAGTGATGGAGTTACTGGGATCCTTCTGTGGAAGAAAATGGAGAACTTGGTTAATATTTCACATATACAATAGGGATACCACGGTATCCTCTCAAATACCACCCAATCAAGGAATCAAACCAAGGTTGTACTGGCAAAAAGCCGATGGGCCAACCGTAGATAGAATATATATCCTGTAGATGTAGTATTGTTTGCGAGGGTTTTATTTTTGCTAATATTCACGAATTTACTGTCTCGCGAATTTAAGCACTCGAAAGCTCAACCATCCGAAATTAAGTAGATTTAAATTATCACATGACCGGTATGTATATATACCTGTACAAGCAAACAATATTTTATCCTAAGGAGTGGTTAACTACTTACTTATTAGTTTACATTAATTTTATTTAAAGTAGAAATTATGTAATATGTCCAGATGACTATACTTGTAAAATACTTTTTAGAATTATTAATTTTAATAAATATTTTGAATCAAGGTTATAGATTAAGTTCAAAGTGCAGCGCTTCATTTCAAATGTATTTTCTGTTTACTGTACTGGTAATTATTTTTGTTAAACATCAAATTATTTTTGTTAAATATCAGTCAATGAATAAGCGTTACAAATCATATTCAATATAATCAATAAAATCTTAATAATTATTGAATCACTTTGTATAACTGATCGGATAATTTATGTGCCTCCACTACAAACAGGACTCTGATAGCAGATGTAGTCTGTATTAATGGATTAAATGGGAAATACATGTATCCGGGAAAACATAATGAAATAAACAAAACTCGTCAATAAACACCGAAGAAATATATCATTTATAAGAAAATAAGATTATTTACATTTTTCTTTCACACAAATTCAGGAACACAGGAATAATGGGATCTACAGTATATGAATTATTTGTGAAACTGTCTTTACAGTAAAACATGGAGCAAGGCTACCTAAGATTGGAAGGCTCCAATAAAACTCTATTAAATGGCCTAGTTTATGAGCATCAACTGTTTTGCAACAATACCTAACCCTCTAGTATGTAAACGTATGCATGTGTTACCCTATAGATGTTCTAAACATACGATGAGATCAGCTGCATATTTATTATTGATTTTGACCTTGAAGAACAGTTAAAATTAGAAACATATGTTGACTCTTGTTTATCTTGTATGCAAATTCTTGTCTGCAAATTCATTTATGATGAAATTTAGACTGCTCTCATTGGATGAAACAGTTGAGGACCTTCAGAAACAGTCTATGACAGTATATAAACAGACTCTGGGAGCAGCTCAGCAAAATAGTTTCAGTATTCTTTATTACAGTTAATTTAAATTTGGATGTTTTTAGAAAATATAATTGTGAGGATTTAATACATATTGTGCTCATTCATAATAATAGTGAAATTGGATATTCAGACTAAACCGGAAATATTGGAAATTAATTTGGACTGAAAGGACAATTAACATTTGGATTAAAGAGACACTTACTGTTTTGGATTAAAGAGACACTTGCTGTTTTGGATTAAAGAGACACTTACTGTTTTGGATTAAAGAGACACTTACTGTTTTGGATTAAAGGAACACTGGATAATTTTATTTGGACTTAATTCAAAAATTGGATATTAATTAAAAACTGGATTTGTGTATTCTGTAAGTGGATATTTAATGTAAATAAATTTGTTAATTATATTTTTGTGTTGCAGGTTTTGCTTCCTTTCTCGTACAGCCACAGTTACATATAGCACCAGTAAACTTTAAGATTTAAAAAAAAATCTTTAAACTTAATACAAACTATTCGATTAAAGTAATTTTTTTTAACATTAAAACCTTTTCTATCCTTATTTAAAATCAGGATTTTACAGACAAACTCAATTATCAGTCTGACAGGATATTATATTTTCGTCTAAATATATAGTTAATATATAGTATTACCTGTACCAGTTCCTGTGGGGTCTCCACCTTGAAGCTGAAAGAGAATGAGTAGAACTAGTAATGTTGGCATATTTTGTTTTACCCCAAAATGTCTTCTTAATAGCTCTAAAGACACCTTTATTGAACCCTTCTCACATTCAAATGAATTCATATTTGAACAAGAGGCCCAAGTGGGCCTGTAGACGCTCTACTGATATGATGTGATTCAAAAACATAAACATGATAGAGGCCAACCCAAGAAACATGTTTCCTATATATATAACTCTATGTAAACTTTGGGTTATCGTGGCGACCATTTTGAATATTTGACGACAACAAAAAATACAAACTTGACAAAGGCCATCAACAGGAACATGTATATGATATTTAACTAGAATGGAAAAAGTGGTAATATGTTGTTTGATAAATGTCCTTAAATTTGACCTAAGTTTAGCCATGGTGGCCATCATGGATGACTTGAGGCCCTGAAAACATAAATCTGAGGGGGACTAACCCAAAGATCATTGTGATAAAGTTTCATCAAAATCCTTCAAGCAGTTTCAGAGCAGATGTCATTTTTAACGTTTTCCTATATAACTCTATGTAAACTTTGGGTCGCTGTGATGGCCATTTTGATTATTCAACGATAGCGAAAAACACAAACTTGATAGAGGCTAACCCAAGGAACATGTTTATGATATTTCACAAGAATGGAATAAGTGGTTTCGGAGGAAATGTTGTTTGAAATTTCCTTAAATTTGACCTAATTTTAGCCATGGTGGCCATCTTGGAAGACTGGCGGCCACAAAAAACATAAATCTGAGAGGGGGCCTCCTAAGTAACATTGTGATGAAGTTTCATCAAAATCCTTTAAGAGGTTTCAGAGGAGATGTCGATTTTATAAAATTGCTAACGACGGACAGATAGACAAATGAAAAGTGATCCCATAAGCTCGCCTGGACTTTGGCCAGTAGAGCTAATAAATGAAGAGACAAACGAAAACTGACCAACAAACAAACAAGTGAATAAAGTTTTATAATCCTTTAACAGCCTTATGTCATATTGGGTAAAGAGGAATGGAATGGTGATGAAGTGTGATATCTAGACAAGAAAAAGTACTGGAGAAAACAACTTTATACAAAAACAAGAGGTCCAAGAGGGCCTGTATCGCTCTACTAGCTACCCCTGGGGCGGGGCCAAATTTGACCCCAGGTTCACCATTTGAATATACTTGGTAGAGGATCCAAAAGCTGATAATAAATAAAACATATTAAACCTTTATCTCTTGTAGTTTCAGAGAAGATTTTTGAAGTTCTTCATTATAACTCTATGTAAATCTAATCCAACAAGGCTCCTTAAGCTTCCAATTAAGGCCTGTGGACACTCTACTGGCTAATATGGCTCTTATAACATCAATGAAGCGAGCGACTATCGTCTTAAAGAGGCAAAATATAGCATTTTTAACTAAATCAAGAGCCATTACTCCGTCATTACTGGTTCGATCTGGCTGGTTTTCGAACTTGGCCAATAGATAATAAAAAAAAAAAAAAAAATTAAAAAATTAAAAAATAAAAAAAAATAAAGAAATATAAAAATAATAAAAGAAAAAAAATCTGGTAAAGTTTGGTAAAGATCAGATGAAAAATGAAGGCCCTATCGCCTTAACAAGGCAAATCAAGGACCATAACTCCGCTGTTACTGGTCCAATTTGGCTGGTTTTCGAATTTGTTCGAGCTTTTATGGACATTAACAATCTGGTAAAATTTGGTAAAGATCAGATGAAAAATAAAGGCCCTATCGTCTCAACGAGGCAAAATATAGCATTTTTAACTAAATCAAGGGCCATAACTCCGCTGTTACTAGTCCGATCTGGTTGGTTTTCGAACTCATCCGAGCTTTTATTGACACTAACAATCTGTTAAAGTTTGGTAAAGATCGGATGAAAAATGGAGGCCCTGTCGTCTTAACGAGGCAAAACATAGCATTTTTAACTAAATCAAGGGCCATAACTCCGCTGTTACTGGTCTGATCTTGCTGGTTTTAAAATTTGTCCGAGCTTTCATTGATATTAACAATCTGTTAAAGTTTGGTAAAGACCGGATGAAAAATGAAGGCCCTATCGTCTTAACGAGAAAAAGTTAACGGACCACGACGGACCACGACAATGGACGACGGACAACTCGCCATCCCATAAAAAACAAGAGGCCCAAGTGGGCCTGTGGACGCTCTACTGGCTAATATGGCTACCATCAATGAAGCGAGCTTCTATCGTCTTAAAGAGGCAAAATATAGCATTTTTAACTAAATCAAGAGCCATAACTCCACCATTACTGGTCCGATCTGGCTGGTTTTCGAACTTGGCCAGTAGAGATAAAAAAAAAAAAAAAAAAAAAGAAATACAAAAATAATAAAAGAAAAAAAAGTCAAAAAATCTGGTATAGTTTGGTAAAAATCAGATGAAAAATGAAGGCCCTATCGCCTTAACAAGTCAAAATATAGCATATTTAACGAAATCAAGGGCCATAACTCCGCTGTTACTGGTCCAATCTGGCTGGTTTTCGAACTTGTCCGAGCTTTTATTGACATTAACAATCTGTTAAAGTTTGGGAAAGATCAGATGAAAAAAGAAGGCCCAATCGTCTTAACGATTGGATGAAAAATGGAGGCCCTATCGTCTTAACGAGGCAAAATATAGCATTTTTAACTAAATCAAGGGCCATAACTCCGCTGTTACAGGTCCGATCTGGCTGATTTTCGAACTTGTCCGAGCTATCATTGACATTAACAATCCAGTAAAGTTTGGTAAAGATCGGATAAAAAATAAACACCCTATCGTCTTAACGAGGCAAAACATAGCATTTTTAACTAAATCAAGGGCCATAACTCCGCTGTTCTGGTCCGATTTGGCTGTTTTTCAAACTTGTCCAAGCTTTCATTGACATTAACAATCTGGTAAAGTTTGGTAAAGATCAGATGAAAAAGAAGGCCCCATCGTCTTAACGAGACAAAAGTTAACGACGGACGACAGACGACGGACGGACGTTGACCAACTCGGCATCCCATAAGCTTTCGGCCAGTAGAGCAAACTATAAAAAATCGGTCCGATCTGGCTGGTTTTCGAACTTGCCCGAGCTTTCATATATATTAACAATCCGGTAAAGTTTGGTAAAGATCGGATGAAAAATGAAGGCACTATCGTCTTAAAGAGACAAAAGTTATGACGGACGGATGACCAGTAGAGCTAAAAAATCTGGGTAATAGTTATGTCTTGGAAGTATAGAAATCATGTCAATAATTAGTGAATATGAACCAAGAATTCCAATTTTATACTTATTAGTGAAAACTAACGATGAATTTGCAAATATAATTATTTGTGAAAACTTACCATGAATTTCCAATTATAGCAATTAGTGAAACTTACCATGAATTTCCAATTTTAATTATTAGTGAAAACTAACCATGAAGTTCCAATTGTACTAACCATGAATTTGCATTTATAATTATTAATGAAAACTTACCATGAATTTGGAATTATAATAATTAGTAAATATTACTATGAAATTACAATTATAATAATTAGTGAATACTAACCATGAAGTTACGGATGAGTCTGTGAAAGACTGTGTCATTGTAGTAGCCTTTCTTACACAACAGGATGAAGTTCTCGCACGTTTTCGGAACCTGAAATATTACAAAGGTAGCTATAAATAACAAATTAAATTGAACATTTATTTCATTTGTGTCTGATGTCAAATGAAATAACATAAAAAAAATTGAGGTTTGGTTAAATACAATGCTACTATAATAGTACCACACATTTACTGGATCTGCACCTCATACAGGCCAGTAAATAGTACATCCCATTTACTGGATCTGCACCTCATACAGGCCAGTAAATAGTACCACACATTTACTGGATCTGCACCTCATACAGGCCAGTAAATAGTACCTCACATTTACTGGATCTGCACCTCATACAGGCCAGTAAATAGTACCACACATTTACTGGATCTGCACCTCATACAGACCAGTAAATAGTACCTCACATTTATTGGATCTGCACCTCATACAGGCCAGTAAATAGTACATCACATTTACTGGATCTGCACCTCATACAGGACAGTAAATAGTACCGCACATTTACTGGATCTGCAACCCATACAGGTCAGTAACTAGTACCACACATTTACTGGATATGCACCCCATACAGGCCAGTAAATAGCACCACACATTTACTGGATCTGCACCTCATACAGGACAGTAAAGAGTACCTCACATTTACTGGATCTGCACCTCATACCGGCCAGTCATACAGGCCAGTAAATAGTACCTCACATTTATTGGATCTGCACCTCATACAGGCCAGTAAATAGTACATCACATTTACTGGATCTGCACCTCATACAGGACAGTAAATAGTACCGCACATTTACTGGATCTGCAACCCATACAGGTCAGTAACTAGTACCACACATTTACTGGATATGCACCCCATACAGGCCAGTAAAAAACACCTCACATTTACTGGATCTGCACCTCATACAGGACAGTAAAGAGTATCTCACATTTACTGGATCTGCACCTCATACAGGACAGTAAAGAGTACCTCACATTTACTGGATCTGCACCTCATACAGGTCAGTAACTAGTACCACACATTTACTGGATCTGCACCCCGTACAGGCCAGTAAATAGTACCACACATTTACTGGATCTGCACCCTGTACAGGCCAGTAAATAGTACCACACATTTACTGGATCTGCACCCCGTACAGGCCAGTAAATAGTACCTCACATTTACTGGATCTGCACCTCATACAGGCCAGTAAATAGTACATCACATTTACTGGATCTGCACCTCATACAGGACAGTAAATAGTACCGCACATTTACTGGATCTGCAACCCATACAGGTCAGTAACTAGTACCACACATTTACTGGATATGCACCCCATACAGGCCAGTAAAAAACACCTCACATTTACTGGATCTGCACCTCATACAGGACAGTAAAGAGTATCTCACATTTACTGGATCTGCACCTCATACAGGACAGTAAAGAGTACCTCACATTTACTGGATCTGCACCTCATACAGGTCAGTAACTAGTACCACACATTTACTGGATCTGCACCCCGTACAGGCCAGTAAATAGTACCACACATTTACTGGATCTGCACCCTGTACAGGCCAGTAAATAGTACCACACATTTACTGGATCTGCACCCCGTACAGGCCAGTAAATAGTACCTCACATTTACTGGATCTGCACCTCGTACAGGCCAGCAAATAGTACCACACATTTACTGGACCTGCACCCCATACAGACCAGTAAATAGTACCACAAATTTACTGGATATGCACCTCATACAGGCCAGTAAATAGTACCACACATTTACTGGATCTGCACCCCATACAGACCAATAGATAGTACCTCACATTTACTGGATCTGCACCCTGTACAGGCCAGTAGATAGTACCTCACATTTACTGGATCTGCACCTCATACAGGCCAGTTAATATTACCACACATTTACTGGATCTGCACCCCATACAAGCCAGTTAATAGTACCACACATTTACTGGATCTGCACCCCATACAGGCCAGTTAATAGTACTGCACATTTACTGGATCTGCACCCCATACAGGCCAGTAAATAGTACCGCACATTTACAGGATCTGCACCCCATTCAGGCCAGTAAATAGTATTGCACATTTACTGGATCTGCACCTCATACAGGCCAGTAAATAGTACCACACATTTAAAGTTCTCTGGCCATGTTTTGCTTCATGAACATGTTTATTTAAATCAAAATCAATACAAAACAATAGATATTTACAATTCACACATTGTGGTAAACAAGAATAAGATTATATTTGATGACATAGAAAACTTTGAACAGGTAAATTAATCTACAGGTAAATGTATTTATCAATTATCTGGCAATAGTTGTGCAACTAAGTATACAATATAGATTTACCTCATTTCCCCCGTGCCAAGAAGCAGTGGGATTGGGTGATAACGATCAATCATGCATCCACAACTCCGATCATTTGTATGATTTTAAATTTTAAATAGAAGTATGAATTCTCTCTTACCATATCACAGTGAAGTTCGAGGTTTAGGGGCCCGTAGTTTGTTGCAACTCTGACATAACCTTTCTTTTTCACTCGCTCATATCTGATTATATCTTCATCAATTATTGCTGAAACATATACACCATACTGTTGTATGAAACTATCTTGTCAAAGAACAACAAAGGCAGTGATATACAATGTAATTAATTCTTACATGTCTTTACATGAATTTAATTTCTTTTTTTTCCTCAGACAATATCGAAAATAAAGTAGAAACTTTCAAAATAACTCAATACTGTCCTGTTTATTGATGTCTTTCTTTGTTTCGTTCGGGAGATGCAAAATAAACAGGTAACTTGATAGCATTCAGTACAATACTGAATTTATTTGGACTGGTCCCCAAGCTGACAGATCAACAGAATTCAGTATTCAACACTGTTAAATAGCCTCATTCTTGTATGTATAATAAACAGCAGCTGCACGGATTATACTTATGTGTGTTTACAATTTATATAAATGATGGACATGGCTGAATTGTTATTGACAGCTCATCATCACTTTGTTTAGATTATTTCAAGCAGCCCCAGAGAGAGGGGAAGGATACATAGGAATCTGGGAACATGCCCTACTCTTATTGTTGAACAGATTCCTATGGTTATTTTATAACATGCCTGGAGGATAGACACAGCGAGTGCCTGGTTTAGTTCCCATCAGGCATACAAGGTTAGTGGAAGTGTCTTACGGACACACTGATGTAACAAGGTGGCGCAGGTAAGGTTCAAACCCAAGATTACCAGAATCAGAGACCAACGTGCACTGAGACAATGGGACTCTTCAAATGACAGCCAGACTTTTTTCTATTACATGTACCAAGATTACTTTTATGAAACAAACTACAAAGCTTGGACACTCTTGATGGGGCAGACGATCACTTATAAGAGAAATGGTTACTTACCTGCCTCGTGTTCGGTCTCTGGTGTCATGGCTGTAGAGGTGAAGGAGGCTGCCACCCTGCCAGATGAGTAGTGGGCCTGTAATAAAATATTCAGCATATTCATCATCAGCAAAAGTTGTCCTGCCAAATTTAACACTTCGTCCCATTCAACAAATGTAAGGTTATACAGAGACAGCGAACTCAGAGGGAATATGAGATGAAGGGTGATATTTCCCAGCCAACATTACCACCACTGGGCTCGAATCCATGTGAAGCATAAATCTAAAGCTCTAAAACACAAGGCTTTCCCCTCTAACAGAGGACGCTTTATGCACACAAGCAAAGAGATACTTGATAAATTGTGCAGCTACCGTTCAATATTTAAAGGGACACACGGCAATCTTGACTATTTTTTTTAAACCGTGGCGTCCCGTTTGTTTTTTTACATAACTTGCATTTTGCAAACCATTATTAATATTATTTTAATTGTTCAAAGAAAATTGTTTTTGCATATTGCTATATTTTATATTTGACTAATAATATATTTAAACCTATGGTAAGATAACAAAAAAAATGGAAACTCCCAAATTTGACCGACGTCATCGTATGACATTATATATAGGCAGCTACACTAATACATGTTGCTTATGAAGCCTTTTTTGAGCTATGTGATAAATAGAATCTCAAATTCGTGCCTTTAGTATTGTATTTATTAAATTATAAAATTGACATAATGCTTGGCACAGACTCAAGTTGTATAATTTATCCAACTTGTTTAATAAATTCAATATTAAACCGGCACTCATGTAAGATCCTCTATAAACAAACATATATAGAGAATATTATGTCAGTGCCTTTAACTATTAAACTTTATAGTAAAAGGCACTGACATAATATTTAATTTATCATGTAGATTATCCACGTTTTCTGTATGAATTACTACTATTATCTATTTCGCAGAATGTTACGCTTATCGAGGAAGCTGCCATGTTGTTGTTTTTTTTGTTTGTTTTATTATGTCGGATAACGTTACGTACATGACGTCAGATAACGTTACATAAAATAAGTTAAATTAGTGCCTAATAAAGCAAAATTTATTAGGTCACCCCTTTATTAGGCAGAAAGGTGCATATCTGCATGATAAATATTGTTATTCAAGTTAATAACCAATCTAAAACTTACAGCATTGAATTTGTCAGCCATTTTCCTTCGTTCCACAATCTTTTCCTACAAGACAAATTGCAACAGAAATAAAATTAAACACCTGACCAAAATACATACATATTTCACAATCCTACATACATATTAATCTCACCAATTATGACACAAAAGATACAATTTCAATGCATGAGTCAAATACCAACAGAATCCTAACATTTTTTAAGCCAGATATTAAAATAAGATCATTTAGCTAGGACATATGATGGTCTGTTAATCTGCTTCTAATAAATGTAAATGTTTCTGCCTGAAAATTTGGTATTTTGCTTGGATAAAGATATTTATTCAGAATATTCAACTGTGCAGTTTTGGAACGCTAATTTGGCACACGCAAAAAATTGTTGAATATTAATCCAGGACACTGGCAAGTCTTTAATCGCTACTACGCTACTACCTAAGTGATTAACTAGAACTATCACTGAAGGTGATGAATACCCCTGCTTTTTGGTCAGCTGTTATGTGCATATGATGTTTGGAAACTACCCATTCAAAACTATTTGAGGAATGCAAGTACCTGGTAATAAAAATTTGTTACGGACGGGACCTGTTACGGACGGGACTTGTTGCAACGCGATGCGACAAAAATTGTGATACTAGACAGCGTGTTTTCTATATAGCCCCCACTTCACTTTGTGAAAGCAGAGGTAAAATAACTTACAGGAGCCTTGTATTCCTTGTCCAGGGTGTCCAGAATGTCTCTTGTTTCAGCGTTGATACACTTTAACCTGTATTTGGGATCCTTCCTGGCAAGCTCTTCATCTGTTGTTTATTGAAACAGCCAATTATTAATTTGTAATGCATTCTAGTATTTAAAGTCCCTATCCCGCCAACAACAGCCAATATTTACAACAGATGTACACCGTTTCTAAACCTACTGATGATGAGGTATATATATAACTTACATGTTTTGAGAATCCAAACTCTATAGACACAATGCAAATGGCTTTAACCGGCCACGCCAAACCTCAAAACTTGTGCGTCGAATTAAGAGTTACCAACTCATAATTGTGTTTACTCATATTCAATCATGAGTATTTTAAAATCCCATGAATCAACCTATACTTTTAATAGGCACATATACATTATTATTTGACCTGAACATCTGGACAGAATTTTGATAAAAGTTTTTGTAGTTTAATTTTGCCATTATTTGGCGGGTTAGTGTCTTTAAGCAATGTATAATGCTCCGTCATGTCCCCACACTAAAGGTATCTGAGACATATGCTGCCCGAATATCGATGCATAGACAACTAGAACTATCACTGAAGGTGATTAATACCCCGGCTTAAATTCTAAGTCAAACAAAGGGCCATAATTCTGTAATAAATTAGGTAGTCAACAATGGGTGATGTACAGGGGCATAAGGTCATCAGTTTTTATGTGTACATGAAGTTTGGGAACAACCCATTCAAAACTGTTTGAGGAATGCAAGTAAAAACTAGAAGGGTGTTCCATGGAACACTTGTGTCGCCTGTCGTGTGCTTGTTTCAGCAAGTACAATAGAACTATAAAGTTTGAAGACAGGGGGTGCAATCCTTCATGAATTATGGATTTTTTTGTTTTTTTAAGTGTTAAAGTTTCTGAAAAGGGGTGTACATCTGCATTGGATAATTGATAAGGAAGAACAGTTTAAAGTTTCATGATCATAGGTCAATGTTTTGCCAAGTTAAGAGCTAGGTTAAGGGGGGCACAGGTCAAACACTTTTAAAATTATGACCAGTTATGAGCTTGGTTAGGATGCAGGTTACAGTTTTATGAAAAGGGGCATAACTCTGCTAAAATGAAGGTCAGAGTTAATGGTCATAGGTAACAATTTTCTGTGTGGTAAGATAACAATATGCCTTACATTAAGATGATGTGTGTGAAGTGATCCCTAAGTGTCTGCCATGCTATGCAGGCGACATAAAAATGTGTTATGTGGGACGTGACATGACACAACGGGACAAAAATGTGTTACGCAACAGGACGGGATGCGACAGGATGTTACGGACAACGGAACTCAAATATAGTTCCCACATTACTTTGTGAAAGTGGGGGTTTAATAACTAGCTGCTGCCTCTATGATCCAGACACACTCAAGCTGACTGCAGGGGTTAAAATTCCATGGTGAGTGGTACTGCCGTCCGGGCGAGGAAGAATTCAGATGTACTAGTCCGACAGGGCGGATGACTTTTTACAGTAAAAATAAAAATAAACGCATGTTTAAAACTTTTTTAGTAAGAAAACAACTGAAATAAGATTAAAATTAACTGGAAGTGAGATTAGTAAGTGCTCGTCCGTTGCTAGGCAATTATGGTAGACTGAGTTTCATTGTGTTTCTTTGCGTAAAAGTCGATATACATAGATCACAATGAAGGTAACTGGTAAGCAGTGTGAAGTTCATGCCCGGTGTATTTGTTTACGTTGACACTGGCTAATATCGTGCAAAAATGGTAAAAACAAACAGATATTATATCAATATTTTTTAAATATCAGACAGAACGTCTTACCTTCCTCTCCAACCTTCAAATTGTTCTTCACATGGAAGAATTTCTGAATGTTGAATTTTTCTAGATGTGAAGGATCCTAAAAATAAAAGAGAAAATAATTACAAGAAAATCAAGAAAACGCATTCATCCTATGCAAAATATTGAACATCTGGCTCAAGCAGTTTCAGAGAAGAAGATTTTTTATGTTTTTCCCTATACAAGTCTATGTAAAACGTGAACCCTGGAGCGGGGCCAAATGTAACCCCAGGGTCACCATTTGAACAAACTTGGTAGAGGACGATAAGCTTATAGCAACAGCAAAATATTGAACATCTGGCTCAAGCAGTTTCAGAGAAGAAGATTTTTTAAGTTTTTCCCTATACAAGTCGATGTAAAACATGTGACCCCTGGGGCGGGGCCAAATGTAACCACAATGCTAAAAATGCAAGTCGAACAAAACTTTTTTCTACTTTTACTTTTGTTATAGACTACACCAGATAAATAAAAGAAAGATGCATTTAGTAATAGGTCAAACAGAAGTTTTTTCCTACTTTCACTTTTGTTATAGACTTCATGTAGATAAATCAGCAAGCTCATTAATTATTAGCACGGTTTATGCCTAAATCTGACTGGTATGTAGTGTTTATTTCTGTTAATATCTTTTTGAGATGCCAATTCTTCGAATGATTATCGAAATTAGCCAAAGTCGAAGCAGATCTTGGATACAATGGCAAACATGTCATTTCATCATTGATCTTGGATTCATTCAAAACAAACATGGCATTTTAAAATAAAAACACCGTCAAATTGCCATAATCATTTAATTGCCCCACTTGTTTTCAAATTGTTTCGATTGAATCGCCATTGCAACCCAGAGCTGTCGTTCCTTGCATATACATGCCAATGTAATGGCCTTTGGGAGATATTGTCGCCATTTTTCACTTTACCACTTGGTAGTGAACGGGAGTTGTTTCAATGGTTGATAAAAATACATCGGTTATTTGATTGGATAATATGGATAGAGTATTAGGTCAAGTGTTGCGTCATGATTGTTAATTATTGAACAGAAGATTACCTTGGGTGACTACGACACACTGACCGATATACAAAGTGAAACACCATCTCAATAACTGATTTACACATTGATGTGTATTTCTCACTAATCTGACGCGTGACTTACTTCCTGCATAGAGGGGCTCGTTACGGGGGTTTATTTCACAGGGTATACAAATTCTAAACACTGCACGTCTTCAATTGAAGATTGGCACCCAAAAGCTTCCTCGGGACGGATTAAACAATAGGTCAGTTTTACGACACTTATCAGAAAGCGACGGGTGGTTAATTCCTAGGCAATTACCAGCAAACTTGACAGTCGAGGCAAATTTTCCCTTAATTTTTCATCTAATGCTGAATCGTCCATCGGGCAAGTGACGGACAACCAGATTTACGTAGGTAACCTGTCCGCACCAAAAATCCACTTGTCCGGCGTGTCGGGCAACCGTATTTCCGGAGCCCCGACAATTGTGAAAATTAAAAAATTAAAAATGTTTATGACCAAAAAAGGTTATGCTCAAGAGAGAAATATTTTGACAAATTAATTATCTCGTTTTTAAAGAAATGTCAAAAAAAGTTCTATACTGATCAAATAAAGAAATGCACGCCATGTTTGGGTGAAAAATAATTTTGATAGAGCACAAATCTAAATCCAAAAAGACAAGTATGTGGCACCATAAGTAACAATACACGCTTTATGAACCTGGACCCTCCGGTTTCAAGTCCTTTATGCTATCCACAGGGCCTGGCCAGCCCACTAGAGGATGTATTAAGTAGAAGAAACTAATACTCACCTGAACGGTTATGAGATCTTTCCTAACAAAGGGTTCATCAGTCAGCAGGTCCTTCCAGAAGTTGGGTTTGATATTTAACCTCTCCACAGCCTACAAAGGGAGATAAGACTGATGACAAAATAAATAAGGGGAGATAAGACAGATGACAAAATAAATAAGGGGAGATAAGACAGTTAAACAACTTATAAGGGGAGATGATATTTGAAAAAATAAATAAATAACTGAATTTTAAGATACATGTATACCAGTAATCACAGTTTTCAAACACAGTAAGTGTGTTAAATAATATACATTTTCTAAAGGCTTGTAAAGCCAATACTTAATATAATTCATATGGACAGGAGGTGCTTTCTTTTCATGGCCTTATCCTTTTCTCAATATTTCCCCTTTCTCACTACTCCCTGCAACGTCCCTACAAAATGATCATTGTCCAGTGCACCGGTATTTCGACATAACTGAAGAAATAAAACTTTCCCAGCGGGTTTATATCATCCCAGATTAATATCTAGTGGCCAGGACTATAAGATCATCAAGTTGATACCAAGGGCCGTAGGTATAAATCTGCTGCAAATATATATTCCTTATCGGATATGGATGTTTATGTATTTAATACACGTTTTTGAAAGATTGAACATATAACTAAACAAATTCCTCACAACTTACATTGTACCACAATTTCTCACCAAACGAAGAAAATATGCTGCTTCATCCCGTTTTTATACAATATAAGTTGGTTGTTTGAAAGTAATATTGCTTTAAAATAACATAATCATTGTTTCACATGTTTTCTGACATTTAAAAATCCTTTAAAATGAAGTCCTAACAGTTAAAAAACGTGACGTCAGAGGTCTTGATAGGCAATTTAATACCTCCTCAATAACCTATTAGCATTGAGTATTTTATGTATTATATTAACTATGTTAGATACTGTTGTAACAACATTCCTGTCAACCCCATATACATGATTATTATATAACCTATAAATAGACGCGTTTTCATTGGCTAAAAAGTAATTTTTTAGAAAAAATATCTAGCGATATTGACCTGTTTTTTTGATATTGACCTGTTTTTTTGATATTGACCTGTTTTATATAATTGTTTTTTTGATATTGACCTGTTTTATATAATTGTAAATTGAGGGTTATATAATAAAACAGTTATGGACTTTTCAGCTGTTATACATGATGTTGATATGTACCAAAAAATCATTATTGACCTCGGCTATCGCCTCGGTCAATAATGATTTTTTTGGTGCATATCACATCATGTATAACAGCTGAAAAGTCCATAATTGTATAATATGTATACTACCTCCGGACCCTCAAAACTAAATGCACAGAACAGATCCCAGTAATAAATATTTCTTGTATACATGCAAAAACAAGAAGCTGAAGTATTGCAGAGCAATACACATCCCCTAAGGGGCATTTTTTTTAGCAACAGTGACCTTGACCATAAATGCAATCCCACCTACCTACCTACACACCAAGTTTCAGCCCAATATCTCATTCCTAAGTAAAGTTAATGAGCAGAAACAGTTTTCTATTTTTAGTAACACTGAACTTGACCTTGAACCCAGTGACCCAAATGCAATCCCAAGCTTCCTTTTCAAATAAGCTACCTATCCATAATGTTTCATTACAATATCTCATTCCTAACTAAATTTATTGAGCGGAAACAATTTAACAGAAACCATTCTTCTATTTTTAGTAACAGTGACCTTGACCCCAGTGACATCAACTGCAATCCCAAGCTTTCTGTTCATATGAGCTACCTACCTTTCATTCCAATATCTTATTCAAGACTAAAATTATTGAGCAGAAACTATTTTTCTATATTTAGTAGTGTATTTTGAATATTTTTTACTATTTCTGTTGCCATAGCAACCACAATTTTTGACATATTAATAAAACAAAATGATCTCCATGATCTCCTAACTCCCTTTTACCTACACATACATTTTCATTAAATTATCTTAAGCATTTCTTTTGTTATCAAAGGATCTATGTATTTTGTGTATTTTTATTATTTCCGTTGCCATAGAAACCATATTTTTTGTCAGATCAACAAAATAAAATAACGTCCATAATTCCCTCATTGCCCTCTACCAACACGTCAAGTTTCTTAAACACTTTTCTCAATATCGCAGGATCCATATTTGTGGGATAGACTTACGGACGGGGGGAAACCTATAATCCCCTCCGGTGAAACACCAGTAGGGGACTAATAACATTTCATCCCAATATCTCAAATGTATCATAAGTTATAGGCCAGCAACAAGTGGAATTGAATTAGATTTTATATTCGCACCAACACCTAAGGTCATATGGTGCCTTTCCAGCTTCCATTGGTGGAGGAAGACCCCAGGTGCCCTTACGGACAATTTCCGTGCACGGTCAGTCACCTGGGTAGAACCACCAATGCTCCGCAAGCCAGCTGGATAGCTTCCTCACATAAAGATTCCTAGGCCCCTGAGGAATCGAACCCACAGCGGTGAGGGGCAAGAGATTTCAAGTCTGAGACTCTAACCACTTGGCCACGGATGCACCTCATATAAAAGGAAAGAAGAATAAACAGAAAACTGAAAAAGAAATACTAGGAATATTAGATTAAGAACACTAAATAATAGCAGTCAACTTCTTACATCATATGCGAAGACATTTCCAGTTGGTCTCACAGCAACAATGTGAGTATTCTCATTAAATGTTTTGAATGTCACAGGACAGTGGTATTTTCCTGGAAATAAAATGACAATAATATAGCTATCTGCATTAACTGTTATAGTAGCTAATCTGACTTTCACAGCAATGTCAGTGTTATATTTATATAATAATGGATTTTCACTTAGGCCAGAGTTTTTTTATTTATTGGTTTACCGGAATTTTTTCGAAAATATAAATTATGTCCAGAAACTGAATTTTGAAACTGATTTTCTTATCTGTTTTTTATAATAGAAACTAATTTCTAGTAAAATATAGTGAAACCTCTGGGACTTCTGTCTTTCTTAGCTAGTTTTGGGGTGCAAAACCCCTGCTATCGACAGCACTACCGGGACAGTAGAAAGTTCAAAGCCCTGTTCTTTACACCTGCTATGTCCCAGGTGTGTTGGGACAGAGGTTACAAATGACTATAGTTTTTTTTTAGTAAACATTTCAGCCTTGTCAGGCGTAAGGATGCAGACTGTGGATATGGTGGTCTGTCACAGGTCAAATGGTCAGTGAATTCAAACAGTCATTTTTTCAAAGTGAATAATTGTATCAAAACTGTGTGAGCAAAGTATGTTTCAGTTTACTTATCTTCTGATTTGCTTTAATGGTACAAAATATATGGGTACGAAACTTCCCTGAACAAACTCTTCACTATAATTACACTCGAAGTCGGACTGGCAATAAAATTAAATCAGGATTTTAAATTTGATTTTTTATTTTGATTTGGGCAAAAATAGGGCCGGCTCTCTCGTAAACCAGCAAATGAAAAAAACTCTGGCCTTATTATATATACATAAATAGATGACTGCGCTAATAACTCTTCCAAACGATAAGATGTTTTAAATGATTTTTAGCTGATGCCTCATAATTCAATCAAAATGGCAGACAATAGCAAACACAAATATTTCACCAGGCTCATTTATCAGTCAATAAACAGTGTTTATCATCATCACCTGTTATTTACATGTGATCAAATATATATATACTCAATATATATGTAAAATATGCATTATTTTGCAGCAGAGTAGTGCCTTTAAAAAGTAACAAAAAGTCTGATGCAGTATGGTGCCTTTAAACAGAATGTACTATACTTATACTGCCTTTAAACAATAACACAAAGTCTGATGGAGTATAGTGCCCTTAAACAGTAACACAAAGTCTGATGGAGTATAGTGTCCTTAAACAGTAACACAATCAAAGTCTGATGGAGTATAGTGCCCTTAAACAGTAACACGATCAAAGTCTGATGGAGTATAGTGTCCTTAAACAGTAACACAATCAGTCTGATGGAGTATAGTGCCCTTAAACAGTAACACAATCAGTCTGATGGAGTATAGTGCCCTTAAACAGTAACACAAAGTCTGATGGAGTATAGTGTCCTTAAACAGTAACAGGATCAAAGTCTGATGGAGTATAGTGCCCTTAAAAAGTAACACAATCAGTCTGATGGAGTATAGTGCCCTTAAACAGTAACACAATCAGTCTGATGGAGTATAGGGCCCTTAAACAGTAACACAATCAAAGTCTGATGGAGTATAGTGCCCTTAAAAAGTAACACAATCAGTCTGATGGAGTATAGTGCCCTTAAACAGTAACACGATCAGTCTGATGGAGTATAGTGCCCTTAAAAAGTAACACGATCAGTCTGATGGAGTATAGTGCCCTTAAACAGTAACACAATCAGTCTGATGGAGTATAGTGCCCTTAAACAGTAACACAATCAGTCTGATGGAGTATAGTGCCCTTAAACAGTAACACAATCAGTCTGATGGAGTATAGTGCCCTTAAACAGTAACACGATCAAAGTCTGATGGAGTATAGTGTCCTTAAACAGTAACACAATCAGTCTGATGTACTATAGTGCCCTTAAACAGTTATGATGGAGTATAGAGCCCTTAAACAGTTAACACAACACAGTCTCAGATGCAGTGTCAAAGTCTGATGTAGTATAGTACCTTTAAACAGTAACACAATCAAAGTCTAACGCAGTATAGTGCCTTTAAACAGTAACACAGTCAACGTATGATGGAGTATATGCCTTTAAACAGTAACACAGTCAAAGTATGATGCAGTATATGCCTTTAAACAGTAACACAGTCAAAGTATGATGCAGTATATGCCTTTAAACAGTAACACAGTCAAAGTATGATGCAGTATATGCCTTTAAACAGTAACGCAGTCAAAGTATGATGCAGTATATGCCTTTAAACAGTAACGCAGTCAAAGTATGATGCAGTATATGCCTTTAAACAGTAACGCAGTCAAAGTCTGATGCAGTATATGCCTTTAAACAGTAACGCAGTCAAAGTATGATGCAGTATATGCCTTTAAACAGTAACGCACTCAAAGTCTGATGCAGTATATGCCTTTAAACAGTAACGCAGTCAAAGTATGATGCAGTATATGCCTTTAAACAGTAACGCAGTCAAAGTATGATGCAGTATATGCCTTTAAACAGTAACACAGTCAAAGTCTGATGCAGTATATGCCTTTAAACAGTAACACACTCAAAGTCTGATGCAGTATATGCCTTTAAACAGTAACAGTCAAAGTATGATGCAGTATATGCCTTTAAACAGTAACACACTCAAAGTCTGATGCAGTATATGCCTTTAAACAGTAACACACTCAAAGTCTGATGCAGTATATGCCTTTAAACAGTAACACAGTCAAAGTATGATGCAGTATATGCCTTTAAACAGTAACACACTCAAAGTCTGATGCAGTACAGTGCCTTTAAACAGTAACACAGTCAAAGTATGATGCAGTATATGCCTTTAAACAGTAACACACTCAAAGTCTGATGCAGTACAGTGCCTTTAAACAGTAACACAGTCAAAGTATGATGCAGTATATGCCTTTAAACAGTAACACACTCAAAGTCTGATGCAGTATATGCCTTTAAACAGTAACACACTCAAAGTCTGATGCAGTACAGTGCCTTTAAACAGTAACACAGTCAAAGTATGATGCAGTATATGCCTTTAAACAGTAACACACTCAAAGTCTGATGCAGTACAGTGCCTTTAAACAGTAACACACTCAAAGTATGATGCAGTATATGCCTTTAAACAGTAACACACTCAAAGTCTGATGCAGTACAGTGCCTTTAAACAGTAACACAGTCAAAGTATGATGCAGTATATGCCTTTAAACAGTAACACAGTCAAAGTATGATGCAGTATATGCCTTTAAACAGTAACACACTCAAAGTCTGATGCAGTACAGTGCCTTTAAACAGTAACACAGTCAAAGTATGATGCAGTATATGCCTTTAAACAGTAACACACTCAAAGTCTGATGCAGAACAGTGCCTTTAAACAGTAACACAGTCAAAGTATGATGCAGTATATGCCTTTAAACAGTAACACACTCAAAGTCTGATGCAGTACAGTGCCTTTAAACAGTAACACAGTCAAAGTAAGATGCAGTATATGCCTTTAAACAGTAACACACTCAAAGTCTGATGCAGTACAGTGCCTTTAAACAGTAACACACTCAAAGTATGATGCAGTATATGCCTTTAAACAGTAACACACTCAAAGTCTGATGCAGTACAGTGCCTTTAAACAGTAACACAGTCAAAGTATGATGCAGTATATGCCTTTAAACAGTAACACAGTCAAAGTATGATGCAGTATATATGCCTTTAAACAGTAACACAGTCAAAGTATGATGCAGTATATGCCTTTAAACAGTAACACACTCAAAGTCTGATGCAGTACAGTGCCTTTAAACAGTAACACAGTCAAAGTATGATGCAGTATATGCCTTTAAACAGTAACACACTCAAAGTCTGATGCAGTACAGTGCCTTTAAACAGTAACACAGTCAAAGTATGATGCAGTATATGCCTTTAAACAGTAACACACTCAAAGTCTGATGCAGTACAGTGCCTTTAAACAGTAACACAGTCAAAGTATGATGCAGTATATGCCTTTAAACAGTAACACACTCAAAGTCTGATGCAGTACAGTGCCTTTAAACAGTAACACAGTCAAAGTAAGATGCAGTATATGCCTTTAAACAGTAACACACTCAAAGTCTGATGCAGTACAGTGCCTTTAAACAGTAACACAGTCAAAGTATGATGCAGTATATGCCTTTAAACAGTAACACACTCAAAGTCTGATGCAGTACAGTGCCTTTAAACAGTAACACACTCAAAGTATGATGCAGTATATGCCTTTAAACAGTAACACAGTCAAAGTCTGATGCAGTACAGTGCCTTTAAACAGTAACACAGTCAAAGTATGATGCAGTATATGCCTTTAAACAGTAACACAGTCAAAGTATGATGCAGTATATGCCTTTAAACAGTAACACAGTCAAAGTATGATGCAGTATATGCCTTTAAACAGTAACACAGTCAAAGTATGATGCAGTATATGCCTTTAAACAGTAACACAGTCAAAGTATAATGCAGTATATGCCTTTAAACAGTAACACAGTCAAAGTATAATGCAGTATATGCCTTTAAACAGTAACACAGTCAAAGTATAATGCAGTATATGCATTTAAACAGTAACACAGTCAAAGTATAATGCAGTATAGTGCCTTTAAACAGTAACACAGTCAAAGTCTGATGTAGTATAGTGCCTTTAAACAGTAACACAGTCAAAGTCTGATGTAGTATAGTGCCTTTAAACAGTAACACAGTCAAAGTCTGATGTAGTATAGTGCCTTTAAACAGTAACACAGTCAAAGTCGGATGTAGTATAGTGCCTTTAAACAGTAACACAGTCAAAGTCTGGTGTAGTATAGTGCCTTTAAACAGTAACACAGTCAAAGTCTGATGCAGTATATGCCTTTAAACAGTAACACAGTCAAAGTCTGATGTAGTACAGTACCTTTAAGGTCTTACAGTGACAGGCTATCAGTCGTTACAACAACAATTCAGCTAGCTCTATATTATTTATGACGGTCTCTTGAAACTGGGTAAGTGAGTGTCAGCAATTAACCATTTATTTATAAGTAAAGGGATAGTGTTTTCTATTGACAGACTATCATCACGCAAGCGCTGCAACATAGCACTCTTAGTCTTCAACGAGTCACGAAAAATATTGAAAATAGCTTTATTTCTTAAGATTCATACAGACTACCATACAGATACCATACCATCTGCGTTTTTGTGGAAATTCAACTTAATCAAGTCTTTAGCACCCATTTTCTCTCCGGTTGCAGGATTGATTCCATACTTCTTCAGAAAGGGCACTATGTTCCTGTAAATGGAAATACATGAAGTTCATAAACCTACCCAGAGCCAGAATGTCTCAGCATTAACGGAACTTTATGTTTTCTGATGTCATGAAGAAACTAGAAATATGTCCATGGGACATGGATGCCCCCAATGAAAACAGTCAGCGAAAAAACTTAAATTTGACGGAAAAAGGGACATAATTCAGATAATACAAGGTTGATTTTGATGCTGAATCGATATGCACATCTTGACATCATAGGTCAGCATCCCTGTGTTTTTTAGGAGTAATTTTGGGCCGAACTTTGGCCCTATTCCTCTCCTCAAAAAGTATGTTTTCCCCCTTTTTTGAGAACAAATTCCCCTCTTTTAAATGTTGGTTTTTAGTTGACCATCCATAACATGTCCATCAAACATTTTCTTGATGTGAATTTAATATTAAATGAAAGACTGAGACTAAATACATAGAAACAATACAGTCTTTCTTCTTTATTTTAACATTGTCAAAATTTTCCCTTTTTCCAATTCACGTCAACATTTCCCCCTCTAAATGGCCCCAACCCCCTTCCCCCAAAAGTAAAAAAAAACTGTATAAAGTTTCTAAACAATCGGTTTAAAACTGTGGGAGGATATAGACACACAAGATATTTTAATGTGAAATTTGACGAAAAAAGTAGCTGTATCTCCTGTAATACAAGGTGGATTTTGACGCCGAATAAATCTTGACATCAAAGGTAAGCATCCTGTTAAGTTTTGAAACAATCGGTTGAAAACTGTGCGAGGAGATAGACACACAAACTTTTCAGGATGGACCGAAACTTAGACAGACATGGCTAACGCTACATCCTCACCATTTAGTGGTGGGGTAAACAATTTTTTGGCAGCATCCGCGTCAAGCAAAAATCTTTTTATCTTTAAAAGATAAAAAGTAGTAAACCATACAGATAATTATTTGTCAGTGTCTTTTACTATCAAGTTTACTGGGCTCGGCATGAAAACTATATTCCTTATTTTCTAATTGAATTGAATTGGAGTTTGGGCCTAGAACCTTCTCACCCTGAACTGCAGAGTTGCTGCAAATTCTATCGTTGAAACTCCATTTACGCTGGAGCCAAGTTATTGTTTTTCTGCCACTGCTCTTTTGATGCGAGTGAGATAGCACCTGAAACATGCAGGGATCATGATGAAGACCTTTAATGAACATGAACAAAAAATTATAAAATGAACATGAATTTGGGGGATTCTACCCCTCTGCCTACCCCTCCAAAGGGATCTGCAGTGGCCCTATTCTTTGCCCCGTGACCAAACGGGGGCCCCCGAGAGCCACACGGGGATCCTTATTTTCTAAACCTCGCCAAATAAACTTAATAGTAAACGGCACCGACATGGTATCCAAAACATCCCTTTTTGGCATTAATTTAGGCCACCAACAACTAGTGATTTTCCGGCAGACTTACAACATATCCTTTAGGGCTACCCTCAATTCCCCTATATCACGCAGACATATATGGCACCCAATGCCTGAAAGTTCCATCCAAGAGCAATGTAATAAGGAAGTTTCTTTCAAGGGTCATGTTATGACAAATTAGTCAAACCGGGCTCTTGACACCCCAGTCATTATTCTGAACCAGCTAAAGAATTTACTTATACTTTTTACCTACCTGTGTTTCTTATGTTATACGAACGTTGACCGGTGACATCACCATTCATATGCAAATTGCCAACCAGATTTTGACAATAGAAACCTAACACTGACTAATACATGGTTGGTTGTCACATTTAAACACCAATACACTGTTTTGTAAACAGTCAACATTCGTATTGCCTCTGTTGTTTCCCCTTATTGTCATTCCAAAAAGATGTAAATAAACAAAATATAACAAGAGGTCAATGACCTTGAAGCTCTACAGATAGATTTGGATAGCCAGATCAGCCATGGGAACCTGTGAAGTATTATGGAAATAGGACCACTTTCAGAGAAGTAGTCGCCACAAGTTTTCTCTAAATACCTCAATGTAAACAAAGACAGCCACAGACACCCATGTTTGAAATCCAATCAAAATGAATTTTGTTTAGGACCAACTACATGTCATGTTGGTCAATTTAGTAAAGGGTCCAAATCAATATCACTAATGGTTTTTGAGAAGTAGTCGCCACAAAGTTGTATTTTTAAAATCTATTTTTAGCTGTCGTGGTCATCTTTAATTTCCAGCTGACCTGGTTTTTACTAAGGACTAACTAGACATCAAGAGCAACATTTCTGTAAAGTTTCATTAATTTTTTTCTATATAACTCTATGTAAACATGTTTGACATCCAATCAAAATGAACTTTGGTTAGGACCAACTAAATGTTGTGTCAGTCAATTTGGTAAAAGTTTCAAATCAATATCACTTATGGTTTTTGAAAAGTAATCGCCACAAAATAGCATCTTTAAAATCTATTGTTTTTCGCGGTGGCCATCTTGAATTTCTGGCCAATCTGATCTTTTGCTGGGATCAACTAGACATCAAGAGAAACATTCTTGTGAAGTTTCATGAAAATCCGTCAAGTAGTTTCAGAGGAGTAGCTGCCACAAAAACAATTTATGGACGGCAGACAGACGGACGGACACCGCACCTCAGCATAAGCTCTGCTGATCTTGATCAGTAGAGCTAATAAAAATCAGCTTACATCAGGTCATATATAATTCCATCTTTAGTACACAGAGGATTTTCAAACTCCTGCATGGAAAGCCTGAAACAGATAAGAAATCAACCTGCTATGTTACATGACGTTCATAAATAAACAAATCAATATAAATAATTATTAAATTTTAACAACAACTGTCAATGAAAAGGTTCGGCATGGCAATTTTTAACAGAATTGGCTGGTGATTCGTTTGGTAAATATTTGTTAATTAATACTGAAATTAAGCTTGAGGCGTGTGAAACATACTAGTTCATCAGTATTTTGTAAGATTAAGTTTGTTATAGTTTAATTTTGTAATTAAAATGTATCAGCATTAAAAAGTACATAAATCATCACCATAAAAACTTAAACTCTCAGTTATTTTTTCTATAAGAAAGCTTTATTTACGTGCAGCAAGTGAAGGGAAGCCTGCGGAACTCTGCATTGACCTTGGTTCTGTCCTTGAAACCTCCGAAGTCATTCTTCCACTCTGTGTTTGTCAAATATCTGTCCAGATAAAAACAAAATAACTGAAACTTTATAAAGATTTATTTA
Organism: Cyrtodaria siliqua; assembly: GCA_037043455.1. Taxonomy (NCBI): domain Eukaryota; kingdom Metazoa; phylum Mollusca; class Bivalvia; order Adapedonta; family Hiatellidae; genus Cyrtodaria; species Cyrtodaria siliqua. The sequence goes on from JAWPHD010003823.1 coordinate 104,602, forward strand.
GCGAAATGAAAAATGTAGGACTTGTACGTTACAATAAAAGTTTTAGGTAACTTATTCTTATTTACAGAATTATTAAAATGAAATTTAAACAAATATTGACATCTTAATTGAGACATGTTGTGTTCATTTTGCATCGGTAATCACTTAGAGTTAGACCATCGAGAACTGGTAATGCCAGGATTACTACATCAGGGTATTACTCAAGAGGTTTAACATTGTAGAATAGAGTGAAATAATCAGCAGAAGGCTATTTTTTCATGAAAGTATTATATTTTTTATATGGAATAATCCGTATCATTAACTCCTGATACGGAAAAATGAAAGTTATGGGTACGAAACAAATTGGGACGAAACAACATTATAGTTCGTACTCCAACGTTTTATGAACGTAAACCTCACTGAAGACTGATACATAATTATACAATGAAGACTATGTTTATGGTTGTTTGTGTGAAGCAATAAGTAATTTTTCATAATCTTAAAAATACCACATATTTACAATTTATCTTTCTGGTGCTGTTTCTTTCCCATTTTGATTCTTGATCATCGGAGGCGCTTGCTTTACGAAATAGATAGCAGTGAATAGTTTCAGTTTTTCAAATTCGGCGGAGTTGCCCTGTATGCAGTAGCGTAGCTACCTATTAGGCCAAAAGGCCCAGGTCTGCAAATATTTTTTACATTCATGGTTGAAAAATATGACAATGAAATGATAGTATATGAATTTGTTAAATTTTGAAGTGTGATTTTGCTAAAATTTATATCTAAATATACGCCAAAACGCACCAGAGACGTTCTAGCTACGTTTTAAAAAATTTCCGGGGGAAGCATGCCCGGACCCCAATAGAAATAGTCGGACCTGCACATCAAAAAAGGTCTAGCTACGCCCCTGGTATGTTTACTCATAGTTACAGCTGCCCCCAGTCGACTGGCTCACACCTGGGACATGCAGTTTAATGGCAAAAAATGCTACATCATGAGCATACATTCTCAATATTATAACTTCAACAACTGTCAAGTCAAGGAATAACTCAAACTGACAGTATCTTCAATATGATGAAGATGGTCAGCATATGGTAGAAGTAGAAGGAGAACCTCTACCTTGGAAGTAACCACGACCTAATAACAATTTATGTCTGTGGAGTAACTATATCCAGGGCCTATGCTGTAGTATTTCAATATCTGAAGTGGGATGCACACATAGCAAAGACCATCAAAAAGGCCAACTCATTCCTCTGGTTCACGAAACGCAATCTGCAACACTACGTCTATATGTTAAGAAACGGATATCACACTTGGCAATACCTTCTTTCGGCGGTAGATACATGATTAGCCTTAAGAATTATGTCCCCTTTTGTACGTAGTAAGTAGAAGGCGAATATTGTCTCAGCTTCTTCGAGTGATTGGATCTAGTTTACGATGATGCAGATGTGAGGTAGTCCTCGACTGGTATGTCAATGAAGTCGTTAATGACTTTGAAGAGCACGGTGAGCTGTGTCTTTGCTCGCATGTATTCAAGTATTTCCCAGTGAAAACCTCTATTAAATACGCCTGGTATACAAAACGTTCTTTTGAAAACAGGAGTTGAACCACAGACATAATAACAAAAAAGATTGGACACTACGAACATTATCTAAAATGCACGTGGCACAGTGAAAAAAAATCACAAATTATTTCCCAACTTTAGACACACATATCATAAAGCGTTTTATAGATACATGTTTCATTCATGCCAAATCCCATCACAAATTTAATTTTCTTTCCAATCGTAGTATTTTTCTTTCTCTTACATTTAGAGCAAAAAAGGAGTTCGACGGAAACTTTGACTATGTCAAAACCTTGATTTTGAAGAGAAATGCGAAAAATTATGACATTAAGCATCTTTTTATACAATTTCTTATTTTCAAATTAAACAAAAATTATTATAATCCCATTTTGCTATTCATTATGAATTTTTTGAATGTATTCTCAGCAAAATCAGTGAATAATTGAGAGAGAAGATAGAAGGAAAAGTTAAGGTGCCACGTGATATTTTGGTTACTTCATTGGTTAAGATAGGAAGTTTCCTAGTTAAGATAGGAAGTTTCCTATCTGTTTATTAATATGTCTGTGGTTGAACATTATCTCATAATTAGCTTTAATTAAAACAGGGATTAAAGTTCTTTTTTCATCACTGATTACATTCTAACAATCACTGTTACTAAATCATAGCGCGAAAAATCTTTAAATCTTTCGCTTTAAACATCAATTGAACCTAATTACAACTGGCAGTTGACGAATTATTCCCATGCAAATCTATTTTCAAATGGTCCGCAAAATACCAGTCCGCATTTTATACCATACTGGTCCGCGCTTGTTAGTCCGGGTTTTATACCTACTCATATAAGACGAAGAATGACGGGATTTGCCGACTATATACGATTGCGGATGCACGAATTTCTCGGAGTTTCTCGCTACCCGCGCAAAAAAGTTCTCGCAAAACAAAAACATACACATTGAATCTTTCCTTATTCGTATGCCGTTGTCACTGTAGGGATCCGTACACCGGATCTTGGTCAAGACCCCGTTCACTAGTACGGAGTTTTGGTCAGCCATGTTGTAGAAAACGTACGGATAACAACAGCAAAGGTAGGTTAACCACGTTTTTCTCCTATTTTTGTTCATTTTATATGAATAATCAGTATTGCTATATGGTGCGGAAACATTTCCCCGTTCAAATATTATCGTACATTGTTGACATATTACTTTAAATGCCACAATTCGGATCAAAGAAAAACAATTGCCGGTACTGAAATTCGCCCAAAGTACCCTTCAGCAATAAATATCTCATTAATTTTCAAGTTAATGAAAATTTTGAATTGGCAGAATTATTATGTCAACACTGTACGGTAATATTTGAACGGGGAAATGTTTCCGCAACATATAGCAATACTGATTATTCATATAAATGAACAAAAATAGGAGAAAAACGTGGTTAACCTACCTTTGCTGTTGTTATCCGCATGTTTTCTACAACATGGCTGACCAAAACTCCGTACTAGTGAACGGGGTCTTGACCAAGATCCGGTGTACGGATCCCTACAGTGGTTGTACTCCGATAGGACCGTTTGCAGTACCGATAGAAAGAACGAACCTGACATAATTCAACGATAGGGAGTTTGGCCATTGGCAGAAGTACAGGAGCGTGCTGAGGTCCCACGCCATGGTAAACGGGGGTCATTTTCCTGTTCCTGTTTTCTTCTCGTCCCCAGAATGATCTGAAATACCCCAACCACAAGCACCCCACCCGTTTCATATTTTTATATCGTATGTCCCCCACACAACGTTACATTTCTTCAAATTTCGAGTTCCCGCACCCTCTTCCAAGTTCCATGACCCCAAAAATGTTTATGAATAATAAAACTGCCTCCCCAAAGCCCGTCAGTGCCTATCATCTCCCTTCAGTTTTCAGCTTTTGCAATGACAAACTTATAATGAGAACCTCACTCACCCCCCAAATCAATAAAAAAAAGAAAGAAATAGAAAAACAGTTTTTCTTCTTGTTTGAAAATCATGGAAGTTTGTATGTTTCCATGCATTACCCGTCATAGAAACATTGTTTTTTGGTCATTTCGTGTATCCGTCTGGCTGCAACTCCTACATTTTTCAAGGGATTGGCTCCAAACAAGGATTTTTGAACAAAAATCCATGCTCCAAACTTGATAGACTTTTTTAGCATGTAATGCAGTTGTGCACCTAGCAAAAGGATCCAACCAGTTTTAGGAGAGTCATGTTTTTTTTTAACATTTAATTTCAGCATTTATTCTTTATCGCCGCAACTCCTACAGTTTTCAAGGGATTGGCTCCAAACTTGATAGACCTTTTCAGCATGATCCAACAAGTTTTTTAATTTGAAAAATTAAAAATTTCAGCCGATATCTCAAACGGCACATCTTCATCGCCTCTTTTTAGGCTTTGTCTTAAAATCACCACCATGAAATTACCATCTTGACAAATATAAATATGTCTACTATTCACTTTTTGTTATTATTAATTCCTAAATAACCTGTAGTCTCGTATCTCGTTTGCAATAGCTATACACTGTCACCATTTTTATTTGGCGCAGAGTGGCGCCATCTTTGTTACACGGAACCGTCTGGTAAAATGTGATTTTATACATGAAAACAAATACACGCTCTGTATCAGAGGACTCGATGTGAATAAATAATACTTATGTTTACATTTCGCCACTTTAATGAGTTTGTAAGTGTAATAATTTATATGAATTTGCTGTTTTTCCGGAAGTATTCATTTTCACGCAGTAGTGAAACACATGCTCGACAACATAAAACGGCAAAACGATCCGTTTCTCCTGCCTGTATACTTACTCCCTGGTATGCACTACTACAATTAACCTATAAGCTCCTTCACAAGAAACAAGCAAAGTTTTACGCAAGCGTAAGATAGATGCCGAGAGGAAACAGCATATATCTGGGTAGGGACTGGAAACAAAGTTTAACATAATAACATATCAAGTCACAGGTGTTAAAAAAATATTGAAAAAAAAATAATGTTGACGTAAACACGCCACGGCCGTTTCTTTCTTACCAGACACATTCTTCCCGAGTTTTACCATCAGTTGTTCCTACCAAACATTTTGAATCAAGGTGGACGACCTCGCTTCTCTCTGTTCAAATACCTTGATTTGCCTTGCATACTGATTACAATTCAACTTTGGAGCACGACGTGCTAGAAGTACATATCAGCACAGAATATAGGTGTTCACATGTAAGGGATGCGTGTGCATTAGCGTGGGAATTACAGCACAGATAAACGTCTCCCTGCTACCATGTGTAATTATAAGATTGCGTTATCAAAGTGAAAAAAACAATGAAACTGTTCATTGCTACCTTACCATTACATGAAACATATAGGCAGCGAATAAACCCATCGACTAGTGTATAACACGGAGGTATTTACGAAAATACCGCATTATAAATGGGTATTATTCCATAAAAAGGTATTATTCCATTAAAATACAGATTTGCACTTACTTGCGGTTTCATTCAGTTTCACTTACGGTTTCATTATGCTCAGTAAAAAATCCCGGACGTGAAGATCCCGAAAATATTGCCGCATTCTACACTTTAGTAGACTGCTCTACAAAAACGTCATTTGAGGCAATAAAACGGCAAGCTTTGAGCATTGAAAAATATGTGTTTATATCATTCAAGTTGTTTAGACGGGTTCCCTATGAATTGAAGTTGTAATGCATGCTTATTGTCGGCTACATGATTCACTGTCTGGTAACCATACATATTATAAAGCCATATAAGAGTCAGCTGCCTTCGGCAGCTGAATAGCTAAACTTAAAAGAGCTGGTTCCTGCATCAGGGATACATACGTGACTACTGTAAAAATCAATATATTTATAATTAACCTTGTATCATATGCACAGGTCATAACTTTTAAAGTAATACTTAAAGTAATACTCATACATAAGATATATCTAAACAAATGATGTGATTGGTGTGCATGAGAATGTGAACGGTCATGGTTTTCTAATTATACCAACAGGCTTAGTGGAGTGCGTGGTCCAGTGGTAGAGCGCCGAACTCCGGATCGAGAGGTCGTGGGTTCGATCCTCCGCCGCGGCCACGTTATTTATCCTTGAGCAAGATAATTAATCCACACTGCTTAGTACTGGTTCTACCCAGGAAGCCATCGAGAGTGATTAATCTAAGTTGCAAGAACTTGTTTCGCAATCGATGTAAAATAAATATGTTTAAAACAAACAACAGGTTATAAAGCAAGCAAGTCCATGTGTGCAAGGTATAGTGAAATGGTGTAATGATACATACGCAGGCCTGCCAAATCTCTGGATAAAATCCGAATTTATCAGTCGCTCATCAGTAGTGAGTGAGCTGAAGGTGAAATTTCGACAAAGCTCACGTATATGATAAATAGAATGAAAATGTGTATTTTCATATCTCACTCTATATCTGGCCCTCGACCCATATCAGCCCTCGAGCTAAAGTTCTCTGGCTGATATAGCGTCTCAGGTCTGACATAGGGTGTGATATGAAAATACCCATTTATTATTCTCTATATACTATATTAAACAAGCATACAATATACCTTCAAATTTACGAGTTAAAGGTACACGCGGCAATCTTGAAGACGTTATAAAGCATTTTGTATAGTAATCCAGTATCAGTTTTAAATCTGCACGAATATAATTAAATAATATATTCGCGTGTTTAAACACTCAGTATTGCAGTGTGTCTCTTTTAAAAAATGATGAAGCAAATAACAATACATCTTATTCAAGTAAGGATACGTTTATTGACAGTACTATAGTTTAGATATATGTAAATGTTTAAAGTTAATCTCATAATATTTACAAGTCAAACACAATTAATACAAACATTATTCAGATCATTGTTTAATAGAAGTATTGTTTAATAAACAGCTCTCTATAAATTCACTCGGTTTTATCAGGGAGTAAGTACTTACTCCCTGGTTTTATTCGTAAAAAAATATCCGTAAAATAAGTATCTGAACTGTTTAAAATTGAATAAATGTAAAAGTTAATATAGTTAAAAGTGAATGTAATTTTATTGACTCATGTACTATGTTTCTCAACTATCATTAATAATATGTAAATAGTCGTTTCCTATTAGTTCCGTCATTGAGTTATGTATAAAAGTTATGTATTTATACATGTATGTTATTGCTGTAATTTGCTTTATCTGTTCACTGATTTGTGAAATTAAGCGGTTTGAAATAAAGTTTGGAAAGTATTGAGTTTGTTCATGAGGGGTAATGTAAAGTGCAACACCTCTCACGCCTTAAGCGATATTCTAGTTAAAGCCACAAAGATTGGGCTTGATATTCAGTGAATGTTTCCGAGAAAATGATTTCTTTGTGCGATATAACTGAAGAATCCCGAAAACGCAGTGTATTTCATAACAACATTGTGAAACTCATACAATCCAGAAATGCACGTAAACAATGTAAAATGTCTACTCGTTATATGGATTATATCATAATTTGTCAAAAATGCCTCAAATTCTAACTTTTAAAAGAATTTGTTCTACCGTTGACGTCTGAACTTGAGGTATAATGGTTTGCTTGTAGCATAAGTTTATAATCCTATCTGGCACCGTCCCTAGAGTCGTATAGCAACATCTTTGATAGCTAGTTTCAGAGCAGTGGTACTCTATCACGTTTGTTCAAATCGAGTTCCTGGGATAAAATTTGGCCCTGAACTGGGAGGGGGAGTGGGTGGGGTCATAATTTTACTAAGTTACACTACATCTAGTTTAGAACTAAAATCAGCTAACAGCCTAATATTTTGCATGTTTCATAACCCTTTGGTCCGCTTCATAGTAATGGTCATCCTGGGGTCACAGTTTTACACAAAGTTGTATTAGTAAAGTGTTGTTATTTCGTGTACATGTAAGACATTTTAGGTCTTTGTGACACTTGTGTCCAAATATCTGGCGGGTAGGTCTGGACCCCGGCCACCTCCCCCTCCTCTACTACCGTTGACGTATGCACTGTTTGCCTGTTTTATTTTTTATTTATTTAATCTCATACATTCTGTTTCAGCACACCAACAGTGTGCACATTTTTCGTAGTTGTTTTGTTCATGGTCAATTCAATTCGGGTGGTGGGAGTAAACGCCAGCTCGTATAGATATATTCCGGCCTCCACTCAAACGATGGGGTTGGGCGGTCCCGGCCCCTCTCGCTCCCTGCTCATACGCATATGTTTGGAGTGGAACATTCGTGAAACTTCGGTAATCTGCTTTGGGTTTTCAGTCATTGCTATTTTTACATGACGCCCATTCGTAAAACGTCGGTAACTTATTTTTAGTTTTCTCGTGATTTCTATACGTTCGAGAACCTTCGGTAAACTTCGGAATGGGTATAAAAATAACACAGAACGTTCTAGGTCTTTCGGTAAAGATCGTAACAGCATACAAATTACCAAAAATAACACAGAACGTTCTAGATATTTCGGTAAAGATCGGAAACAGAATAAATAGCGAGAAAGAAACTCGACATTGCATATTTCCACAAGTGAGGAAACTGAAGACAGAAGAAGAGGGAAACACTTGAGACTAAGTGTTGCGTTTTGTTTGTCTATTACGGGATTATTACTGGATTATATAAGCAAATATTTTCTGCGACTATTTGAGTGAAATAACAACAAATGGCTTCATCAGGCCCAGCTATTGGTATTGACCTGGGTACCACATACTCGTGCGTGGGGGTGTTCCAGCACGGGAAGGTTGAAATCATCGCCAACGACCAGGGCAACAGGACCACGCCCAGTTATGTGGCCTTTACCGACACCGAGAGGCTTATCGGCGATCCGGCCAAGAATCAGGTAGGTGTTATTACTCGATTTGATTGTTCTTGAATTAGTAATTATTTTCATTTTATTTAAAGGGACACTATGCAATCTTCAGTTGTTTAAAACTCACGGCGTCTCGGTAGTTTTCTACACAAATTGCATATGTTTAATCATTAATATTAATTATAAGAACAGTATTTAAAGCAAATCGATTTTGCATATTACTAACTGTTGATTACTTTGTCACCAATAATATATTCAAATATATGATAGAATAACGAAGAAAATTTGAAAACTTAAAATTGTATTTAAATATATAAATATATGCAAGCAGATTTAAAGTCAAACTGATACTGGATTAATAAATCGAGAGGCTAATTGAAAAGACTTCAAGATTGCCACGTGTCCCTTTCAAACTGCTTGCATATAATTAAATAAAACACAATTTAGGTGTTGTTTTTTTAAGTTTGTAGTTATTCTACTACGGGTTTTAAAGGGATACACGGCAATCTTGAAGTGTTTGAAATGGGTATCTCAATTTATATATCCAGTATCATTTTTACGTTTAACCTGGTAACATTTAAATAAATATTTTGTTTAAGTATTCACTATTTCTTATTATACTATAACTTTTAATATATTAATGGTGCAATAATATCAAAAATTAATAATATGCACATTGCTTAATACTATTCTTATAATTAATATTAACGATTGAACAAATGTAAGTTATGCAGAGAAACCAGCGGGACGCCATGAGTAAAAGATTGCCATGTGTCCCTTTAATATATTTTTGGTGCAGTATATATTCCCCAATTAGCAATATGCGTAATTTGCTTTCAACTATTTACATAATTATTAATAATGATTTAAAACCTGCAAATAAAGCAACACAAATAATGGGACGCCGGGGGCTTATATAAAAAAAAAAAGGCCGTGTCTCCCTTTAAAGAGTAAATATTTTGGGTTTTTTGTTTTTACTGAAAAATATGCCTTTTATTATACGAGAATTATAAATGTTTTCAATTTAGTTTTTCAATGCTGATTTCCTTAATTTTAATGCTAAATATCCTAAAAAAATGCTTATGTGGATCTCTGGGCTGTAATTATTTTGTTTTATTTATTATAAATGTTCCAAGACAAATATTATTGGAGAATTATCCTTTAAGGACACAGAAAGTACATGATAAAGCGAGAAAACGTCAAGTGCAATATTTGTATACAAAAAACAAATGAAATTGTGTATTTTATGAATCGGTATGGTAAATAGGGAATGGGGTGTGAATATTTTAAAAGCTTTTTATTCCTCACGTCCGCACCTGGACAATCTTGACCTTGATGTTTTACTTCAAAATAACCTTTATATCCAATAAACACGGCTGTTTTGTGTTTTTACAAAACGGACATGTGACTTATGAACCATGTGGCAGCAAATGTGATTCATCTATTTAAATGAAAACATAACTTCTCGTTTTAAATAGAATCTGTAAATATTACATTAAAAATGTTCCCATATGCACTAGTAAAACATTTAATTTGGAACTGGTACTAAAAATGATGTAGGACCTTTGTAGATATAATTGAAATCATGAGTATATACTGGAAAAAGGTTCCGTTTTCTTCCTTTTCTTCACAATATCGTTTATAAGGACTGTTTACCCGTTTGACAGAGTACTTATTACTTCTAAATATATAATTTCAGGCTGCAATGAACCCAGAGAACACTGTTTTCGACGCGAAGCGATTGATCGGGAGAAAAATTGACGACGAGACTGTACAGAGCGACATGAAGCACTGGCCATTTAAGATCGTCAGCCAAGGCGGTAAACCGAAGATTCAGACGGAGTATAAGGGGGAGACGAAGTTGTTCGCTCCGGAGGAGATTAGTTCCATGGTACTGACCAAGATGAAGGAAACGGCCGAAGCTTATCTTGGGAAGAAAGTGAGAAACGCCGTCATAACTGTCCCCGCTTACTTTAACGACTCTCAGAGACAAGCAACAAAAGACGCCGGAGTGATCGCGGGACTGAATGTCCTCCGGATTATAAACGAACCTACGGCCGCTGCACTAGCTTACGGGCTTGACAAAAACTTGAAGAGTGAGCGAAATGTGCTGATTTTCGACTTGGGCGGTGGAACATTTGATGTCTCCATTCTGACTATTGATGAAGGGCCACTATTCGAAGTAAAGTCAACAGCGGGAGACACGCACCTTGGGGGTGAGGACTTTGACAGTAGAATGGTCAACCACTTTGTACAAGAATTCAAACGAAAACACGGAAAGGACATCAGCAAGAACGCTAGAAGTTTGCGCCGATTGAGGACGGCTTGTGAACGTGCAAAGAGGACCCTGTCTACCAGTACTGAAGCAAACGTAGAGATTGATTCTCTGTTTGAAGGCATTGACTTCTACTCAAAGATCACCAGAGCCAGGTTTGAGGAACTTTGTGTTGACCTTTTCAGGGCTACAATGGAGCCTGTTGAAAAGGCTCTCAGAGACGCTAAGCTTGATAAATCCAAAATACACGAAGTCGTGCTTGTTGGAGGCTCAACACGCATACCAAAGGTACAGAAACTTCTCCGTGATTTCATGAACGGCAAGGAACTTAACCAATCCATCAACCCGGACGAAGCTGTCGCTTACGGTGCCGCTGTACAGGCTGCCATCTTGTCTGGAGACACAACTGACACCCTCAAAGACGTCTTGTTGATAGATGTGGCTCCGCTATCGCTGGGTATTGAAACCGCCGGCGGGGTGATGACCAAACTGATTGAGAGAAATTCCAAGGTTCCAACCAAGGCGTCGAACACTTTCACAACATACTCGGACAACCAACCCGGTGTGTCTATACAGGTGTACGAGGGAGAAAGAGCAATGACAAAGGACAACAACTTACTAGGGAAATTCGAGCTTTCCGGCATTCCACCGGCACCCAGAGGCGTACCGCAGATCGACGTGACATTTGACATTGATGCAAATGGAATCTTAAACGTGCATGCCGTAGACAAGAGTACGGGGAAATCTAACACAATCACCATAACCAATGACACGGGGCGGCTTAACAAGGAAGAGATAGACAGAATGGTGAACGAAGCGGACAGATACAAGGAGGAAGATGACCGACAGCGGCAGAGAGTGGCGGCAAGAAACAGTCTCGAGAATTACGTATTCAGTGTGAAACAGGCGGCCGGCGATACAGGTGACAAGCTCACCACAGATGAGAAAGACAGTATAAATAAAACATGTGAAGAATGCATCAAGTGGTTGGACAATAACTCTTTGGCAGAAACAGAAGAACTCGAACACAAACTCAAGGACGTACAGAAGGTGTGCTCCCCATTTATGATGAAGATGCATGGAGGTGGACAGCAGGGTCAATCGGCATCGGGCACAGGTCATGGACCAACCGTCGAAGAGGTGGACTAAGTTAAAAAAACATTAGTTGCCATAGAAGTACTTTTATACCAAAATAACGAAAAAAAAGTGTTATCTGTGATAATTTAGTATTTGATTTGATCACGCGTTTCTTGTATTTTTATATTTATATATATACATTTGGAACTGTGCAATATGGAACTGTATCGAAGAACAATATACATTTGTATTTGAATTGCCTCTTTTATACAAGTCCTTTTGTATTTAAAATATGGTTTGTCATAAACACATTCTAACTGTTGTGTGATCAACTTTATTGTGATGATATTTAGTCTATTTCTAATTGTTCAGTTATCAACTTTATCCTGATATTTTTGTTGATCAAGGAATCATGTTATTATTATGTTACATGTATCAATGGGATGATATTTATTTGTTGTATCTTGGTGTCATGTTATTTATGTCATGTTATCAACTTTTATGTCATGTTATCAATTTTAATTTATTAATAATCGGTTGTAATAAATATTTATTTGTTAATAATTTGTGGCAATAAAGATTCAAATAAAATGAACATAGACTCGTGTTATTTTTACATGATTTGGAAACTGCACAATCATGTATAGTTAAATAAAAATAGACAATTTGCTGAATTAGTTCAAACACAAATGGTTTGTCATGTATATTTGTGCATGCAATGCATAACTATATATGGAGATTTGGGATAAACTTCGTCTCCAATTTTCCACATTTTATAAAAAAAAAGGTCATATGATACGTTTGTGTGACACAATTGATACACACACAATTGATACACACACAATTGGTACACACACCATTGGTACACACACAATTGGTTCACACACCATTGGTACACACACAATTGGTTCACACACAATTGGTACACACAAAATTGGTACACACACACAATTGGTACACTGGTACACACACAATTGGTACACACACAATTGGTTCACACACAATTGGTACACACACAATTGGTACACACACATAATTGGTACACACACAATTGGTACACGCAAAACTTGTACACACAAAGTTGGTACACACACAATTGGTACACGCACAATTGGTACACGCAAAACATGTACACGCACAATTGGTACACACACAGTTGGTTCACGCAAAACTGTGGTACACACAAAATTGGTACACGCACCATTGGTACATGCAAAACTGGTACACACACAATTGGTACACATACAATTGGTACACCCACAATTAGTACACACAAAATTGGTAGTTTACCTGAGCACGTACCTGAAAACGTGCCTGTGCCGCTGTACCTCCACATACTTTGCGAAGAAGGCGCGTCTGTCTCACAACTGGTAATCAGTGAAGCTACCTTCGTTTGCGTGCCAAATTAGGCATCTTTCGAGACAGGTATTGGGCTATGTGCGAACATAATCACACGGAGCTGTATTCACAGATGTTTTCATTTCAAGGCAAATAACGAAGACATAGTACACCGACCTTGTTTACCTTTATTTTTGGCGTTGTAACTAGCCCGGAAGTGGCGTTGGAGCACTTTTCCATATCCACCCAAACGGATGTTGCTCCACTGATTATCAGCCGTGTATCTATAAACAACATAATCCTGTTCAGTATGAGGGATACAAATTTTTCTCATCATAAACCATTTTCGTGTATGAGAAAAATGTAATTTGCATGAGAGACATCGAAAGTACTTGTGTGTTATCTGTATACATAGCTCATCAGGATAACTTTCTGGAATCAACTGAATGATATTATTTAACGTCACAGGCTCATTAACAAATCATTTTAGTTTTCGAACTGTCCCAGAGTTAGGGTTAGGATATATAGGAATCGGGGAACCGGCTCAACTCTTACTATGGAATAAATGCCTATGGTTCTTAATGTACGTAGAGAATAGGCTCAGATACAGGGGACCATCCAGTTGAACTCGTGATCTTTGATTGCAAATCCTATTGACGCCAGCTTCCCTTTTGTAAGTTTTGTTATCGCATAATTTACGGTGTGGGAGTGGAATAACACCATTCTATATTTTCGATATACCACTAGTTACATAAGTATGCAAATAAGCCTAGTATGCGCTGTCAAAAAAAATATCGATAATGACTATGATCCAGTTCCCACGGTTTATGTCAGTTTCGCGTGTTAAAGCGACAGGCAAAATGCAATAAAATTCGATATGCGAGTTATGTGATAAATAGAATCTAACATTCGTTCTCATTCATTATTGAATTTATTAAACTCGTTAGCAAAAATGATATAATGCTCGACAAGAGCCTCGCATTATATCATTTTGCCAACTCGTTTAATAAATTCAATAATGAAAGTACTCATGTAAGATTCTCTATATATATCATTGCTAGATATCCTGTGAGTTTCCTGTGCTCGTAATAAGTCTCAAAAGCATCTTGAGATCACCTATTCGAATACTTGAAATCAGGCATTCCTTTTCAGTTGGTGAGATCACCTATTCGATACTAGTACGTGATATCAATCAGGCATTCTTTGAATGTGTGAGCTCACCTATTTTCGACTACTTGATATCAGACAATCCTTTTGAATGTGTGAGATCACATAGTCGAATACTTGATATCAGGTTTTTGAATGTGTGAAATCACCTATGCGAGTACTTGATATCAAACATTCCTTTTGAATGTGTGAGATCACTTCTTCGAATACTTGATATCAAACATTTCTTTTGAATGTGTGAGATCACTTCTTCGAAACTTGATATCAAACATTCCTTATGAATGTGTGAGATCACTTCTTAGAATACTCGATATCAAACATTCCTTTTGAATGTGTGAGATCACTTCTTCGAATACTCGATATCAAACATTCCTTTTGAATGTGTGAGATCACTTCTTCGAATACTTGATATCAGGCTTTTGAATGTGTGAGGTCACCTTCTCGAATACTTGATAAAAAGGCATTCCTTTTGAATGTGTGAGATCAACTATTTGAATAAGTGATATCAGGCATTCCTTTTGAATGTATGAGATCATCTACTCGAATACGTGATATCAGGCATTCCTTTTGAAAGTGTGAGATCACCTAATCGAATAGTTGATATCAAGCATTCATTTTGAATGTGTGATATCACCTATTCGAATACGTGGCATCACCTATTCGAATACGTGACATCACCTATTGCCCTTGTCTTAATCAAATGATCTCTCCCTGATGCACTTTGCTGAAAACAATATTGTTGGAAAAGAAACAGTAGAAAATCCACAAATTGTAATGAAATAAAACATACAAAAAAAAGAAGAAAAAATCGGACAGGGAAAGTAGCATTCAGTGACGACAGTCAACCACAAAACACAAAAACAAACACGCAAACAGACAAACGAGAAGGCTTAGTTCATGATACTTCTTTGTGTTTCTTTCACAATTGTGTTAAATGTACTACAGCTAGAATTCTATTTTTTATGGGATGGCGAGTTGTCCGTCGTCCGTCGTCGTCGTCCGTTAACTTTTGCCTTGTGAACGCCATAGGGCCTTCATTATTTAACGGATCTTTACCAAACTTTGCGAGGGTCTTTATATCAATGAAAGCTCGGATAAGTTCGAAAACCAGCCAGATCAGATTAGTTTCACTGGTGTTATGGCCCCTGGTTTGCTGAAAAATGCCATATATTGCCCTGTGAACACCCTAGCATTTATTATTTGATCTTTATCAAACTTGCAAAGATGGTTAATATTAATAAAATCTTGGAGAAGTTTGCAAACCAGCCAGATCGGATTAGTAACACCGGTGTTATGGCCCTTGGTTTGCTGAAAAATGTCATTTGTTGCCCTGAGAACACCCTAGCAACTTCATTTATTATTTGATCTTTACCAAACTTGCAAATGTTGTTAATATCAATTAAAGCTCGGGACAAGTTCGAAAACCAACCAGATCGGATCAGTAACACCAGAGTTATGACCATTGAGTTTTTTTAAATATGCAATATGCTATATTGGGAACCTGGTTTTATTTTTAGCTCTACTGGTCATAGGCCAGTCGAGCTTATGGGATGCCGTGTTGTCCATCGACCCTCCATCTAAAGCCCCCGCAGGTCCACCAATGCGTCTATCCAAACATTTTTCCTGAGGTATTTCAGTGCAGCTTCTCGTCTGAACGAAAATGCGTATTGGTATCTACACCAAAGAAATGCATGTCGGGTCGTCTTCTCCATATATTTGCCCTGTTGACACTGAATGCTTCTGATTGTCATCCGATCCCAGGTCAGTGTAATAAAGTACCCTTGTGAGATATGCAACAAGGCGTGCCGTTGGTCAAGAAAAGTCCGTTTCATTGCATGTTCGGTTTGTGAAAAATGGTTTTACAAGAAATGTCTGCAGATGAACACGGCTGTGTACTAACCCCTTGCAAGTTCTGAAATTAGCTGGTATTGTTGTAATTGCGGCTTACCGAATTTCAACTCTAGTCTATTCGAAGAGTTTGAACGGTCACCAAATGCCTCTTGCGACAGCGAAAAAAAACAAGATCCTCTACATCATCCGTAAGCTCCATTCAGGACAATTCAGATATCGGTCCCCCACAACTATCATTTTCGCCAAGCCACATTAGGCGCACCGATACCCCCAAAAGTAAGCTCAGAGTCCTTACAATAAACTTTCAGAGCATTAAAGAAAAAAGGAGTCTTTTTGGAGCATGCTTGACTACTGTGACCCTGCCATTATCATCGCCAATGAGACATTACAGAAAGCGAAGTTCTACCAAGCGGCTACAGATTGACCGACCTTGCAGCGCCCTTGGAGGCAAAGCCATTATGGCCCAATCCAACATGGACGCAACAGAGATAGACACCAAGACAGACACCGAATTTGTTGCGGCTGCCTTCACCTGCAGCAAAATGACGAAACCCCTGATAGTTGGAAATCTCTGCCGCCCAACCGCCAACAATATGGATTACACCAGAGAGCTCTGTAGAGCCATACAGGAACTACATGCCAAGTACAAAGACCATTTTATATGGATTGAATGTGATGCCAAACTACCTGATACAGACTGGTCAACAGACAGCATCACTAGGCATAGCTATGTTGTCCCCATGAACAAGGCGTTCATTGACGTACTGAATGAAATTGGTTGTCAACAGATGATCGACTTCCCAATGAGACTAAACACACTGGACATTTTCTCGACCAACAGACATTCCCTTATCAACACATGCTCCCAAATACCAGGGTTGGGCGACCATGACATTTTCTTAGTGGATACTGATATCATCCCATGCAGACCTGAACTTGTTAGACGCCTTATTCATCTCTGGAAAAGCGCTAAAATCACTGACATGTGTACAGAGCTATCAAATTGTATCTCTTAACACAATATCCACTCCTTAGCCACACTTTGGATGACATTCAAACCTGCCTGTATCAAAGCTATTGACTAGCATGTTCCCTCCAAGATGTATTCCACCAGATTCAGCAAGCCATGGTCAACTAGAGCTATCCGTAGGCTTACAACTATGTGTGAGACAATATTACACATGCACGGTCTCTCACCAATATATGTACAACCATGTGTGAAACATGTCACAGTACTACACTTACACGATCTCTCACCAATATATGTACAACATGTGTGAGACATGTCACAGTATTAAACATACACGGTCTCTCACCAATACATGTACAACATGTGTGAGATATGTCACAGTATTACACATACACGATCTCTCATCAATAAATGTACAACCATGTGTGAGATATGTCACAGTATTACACATACACGGTCTCTCACCAATATATGTACAACATGTGTGAGATATGTCACAGTACTACACATACACGGTCTCTCACCATTATATGTACAACATGTGTGAGATATGTCACAGTATTACACATACACGGTCTCTCACCAATATATGTACAACATGTGTGAGATATGTCACAGTACTACACATACACGGTCTCTCACCATTATATGTACAACATGTGTGAGATATGTCACAGTATTACACATACACGGTCTCTCACCAATATATGTACAACCATGTGTGAAACATGTCACAGTACTACACTTACACGATCTCTCACCAATATATGTACAACATGTGTGAGACATGTCACAGTATTAAACATACACGGTCTCTCACCAATACATGTACAACATGTGTGAGATATGTCACAGTATTACACATACACGATCTCTCATCAATAAATGTACAACCATGTGTGAGATATGTCACAGTATTACACATACACGGTCTCTCACCAATATATGTACAACATGTGTGAGATATGTCACAGTACTACACATACACGGTCTCTCACCATTATATGTACAACATGTGTGAGATATGTCACAGTATTACACATACACGGTCTCTCACCAATATATGTACAACATGTGTGAGATATGTCACAGTACTACACATACACGGTCTCTCACCATTATATGTACAACATGTGTGAGATATGTCACAGTATTACACATACACGGTCTCTCACCAATATATGTACAACCATGTGTGAGATATGTCACAGTATTACACATACACGGTCTCTCATCAATATGTGTACAACATGTGTGAGATATGTCACAGTATTACACATACACGATCTCTCATCAATATAAAACCATGTGAGATATGTCACAGTTTCCCTGCATGGTGTACATGTCTGACAACATATGAAGATTTTGTGAATCCTGCAATAATCTTGCCATTTATATCAACTATCCAGTATGGATAACCATATGCATGTATAACCCTAAAGTACCTGAATAAAGACACGTCGCATTCATAACTTGTAACTGGCTTCTCTGCAGTTTGTATATTCATGTGTTCCTTTCTCTGCAGTATGTATTTTCATGTGTTCCTTTCTATGCAGTATGTATATTCATGTGTTCCTTTCTCTGCAGTATGTATATTCATGTGTTCCTTACTCTGCAGTATGTATCCACGTGTTCCTTTATCTGCAGTATGTATATTTATGTGTTCCTTTCTCTGCAGTATGTATCCACGTGTTCCTTTATCTGCAGTATGTTTATTCATGTGTGCCTTTATCTGCAGTATGTATATGCATGTGTTCCTTTCTCTGCAGTATGTATCCACGTGTTCCTTTATCTGCAGTATGTTTATTTATGTGTGCCTTTATCTGCATTATGTATATACATGTGTTCATTCTTTGCATAATGCAAGCGCATGTGTTCGTTTCTCTGCAGTGCGTATACGCATGTGTCCCTCTTTCTGCAGTGCGTATACGCATGTGTTCCTTTCTATGCAGTATGTACATGTACGAGCGTATATGCATGTTTTTTCTCTGCATTATGTATATACATGTGTTCATTCTTTGCATAATGCAAGCGCATGTGTTCGTTTCTCTGCAGTGCGTATACGCATGTGTTCCTTTCTATGCAGTATGTACATGTACGAGCGTATATGATGTTTTTTCTCTGCAGTATGTATATACATGTGTTCATTCTTTGCAGAATGCAAGCGCATGTGTTCGTTTCTCTGCAGTACGTATACGCATGTGTTCCTTTCTTTGCAGAATGCAAGCGCATGTGTTCGTTTCTCTGCAGTACGTATACGCATGTGTTCCTTTCTCTACAGAATGCATGCGCACGTGTTCGTTTCTCTGCAGTACAGATACGCATGTGTTCCTTTCTCTGCAGTATGTGAGCTTGTGGCCATCGGGGTTATAAATTAAACAACGCTTTCTGCCGGGGATCGTGGGGTTATTAAGGGTAGAATCAACAGTACGGTATAACCTAAAACAATACAAAACGAATACTTAATATAATACAAGACTCGGAAAACAGACAAACAAGACAAATACGATACAAAACCCACGCGGCGGTATTTCATCATTTTAAACATAATATATATACAAACAATGTATTACCAGACTCGAAGTAGGGATGCAAGTAGATATAACTCTTCTAAGGTGTTGTATCATGTCAGTTAGAGGGAGCACTGCGGGGAATTGATTAGTTTGGCGGGAATTGGTGTTAAGACCCAGCATGCAATATAATCGCTCACTCACTCATGACGAATATATATTGGTCAATATACTCAGACTGGACATTATAAGCCAGTAAAGGTAAACATTGGAACAGACTATAAATACTATAAATACTATAAATATAGCTCTCGTCCAGTACAGTAGGTTTGCATCCACCAATACTAAGAGTACATACTACAATGCAAAATACAAGACCTGGGTCAAATGCGTATTCACGTTTTGCTTTTTCTGCAGTACAAATGATCCTATCCACAGTTGTTCTCAGTGGTACGACTATGACATATACAGATTGTTTAATGATAAAGAGTATTACTATCTCCGACTCTCAGTAGTTTAACAGCGTCTAGCGAGTGAATCAGCACGTGTAGTTTGCGACGCTCATATCATTTGAATGATGGCCCCCATGGCTTCTCACTGGTGTGAATATGCACATAGATAGGTGATCAGATGTTATCGCAAATACTTTTTAACACAAATGCCTCGTATATCTTTTACGGTCAGTATGTAAAATCATATGTATATTGAGATTCCATTGACGAGTGAATGTCTAATCACTTTCTATATTTTACGACTCCACACCAGTGTGTTCTTACATGTGTGATACTTTCTCAAAGTGAAAATTCATTATTGCATAATTTCACGTTTACATAATTTCACGTAAGTAACGTTTCACCCGTATGTATTATTGAGAGTGCCTCGTTAAGTAAGCGAGTTGTCTCCTTCTGTGCACGTAAACAGCTTCTCATGTATTTTCATGTGCCTTTTTAGAGTTCCTCGATGTGAGAATGATTCGTCAGACACTCTACATTGATACGACTTCTCACCAGTGTGGCTTACCATATGAGTAGTGAGAGTTGCTCGGTAGACGAATGACTTGTCACATACTGTACATGTATGCGGCTTCTCACCAGTGTGTTTAAGCATGTGTCTATTGAGATATGGTCGTAGTCTTAATGCCTTGTCGCAAACGGTACATGTATGCAGCTTTTCTCCGGAGTGTGTTGACATGTGACTTTTAACACTATCTAGTCGCGTGAATGATTTATCACATTTAGTACATGTATGCGGCTTCTCGCCAGTGTGTATTGACATGTGAGTATTGAGAGTTGCTCGTGTTGTGAATGACTTGTTACATACTTCACATGTAAACAGCTTCTCGCCAGTGTGTTTTAACATGTGGCTTCTGAGACTTACTAGGTGTGTGAATGATTTATCACATTTAGTACATGTATGTGTCTTCTCGCCAGTGTGTATTAACATGTGAGTATTGAGATTTCCTCCTGCTGTGAATGACTTGTTACATACTGCACAGGTAAACGGTTTCTCGCCAGTGTGTATTAACATGTGACTTTTGAGATTTCCTAGTTGTATGAATGATGTATGACATTTTGTACATGTATGTGGCTTCTCGCCAGTGTGTATTAACATGTGATTACTGAGACTCCCTCGTACTGTGAATGACTTGTTACATACTGTACACTTAAATGGCTTCTCGCCAGTGTGTATTACTCCGTGTCGTATGAGATGGTGTTTCTTTGCGAATGACTTGTTACATACTGTACATTTAAACGAATTTCCGCCAGTGTGTGTACGCATGTGTTTATCGTGACTGTCTCGTTGACTGAATGCCCTGTTACATAACCAACACGTAAATGGCTTCTGGCATGACATATCGCACTCTTCACAAATGAAATATGTTTCGTCAGCGTGTATACGTCCATATCGGGTTAATTCTGATGATGTGGTCAGCCGTTTCTTACAAGCATGTCATTAACACATGTAATTTAATCTATTACATGAGGTTTCGTATTATTTGCATGTATACGACTTCAAGCTTTACTGCAGTTGGCAACTATGTTCAAGTATAACAATAATATAGCCTTTGTCTACTGCACTTGTATTTAATATAAAGTCGTATGACAATCGAACACAACAGATTTAATGTCTGAGTCAATGTCGAAACGTCAGTTGAATCCCACACACGTAGTATGCACGAAAGGTAGACTTTTAGAATTCAATTCACCACAATGTATGGCAGTGTAATCCGCCATTCTTTACGATGTATGCTTTCATCCTCATGGAGAGAGTATTGTTTTCCCCGAATCAATGACGCTCTTCTGGTAAGTATGTAGTAAACAGTTGACGTTTTATTTTCACCACCTGCAAGAATAATTAAGATGCCATTTAGTTGATTTTACACAGTTACATACGCGTGACCAGTTGCCCATTAGTGCATAAAATACACGTCTACGATTTTTGATATGCACCATCCTCCGACGTGCCTCCACGTGCCTAAGGATTTGACTTTTTTATGTGTGGACTTTCCGCAGAGATTCTCTGCGCTATACCTAAACAGTCAATTTAAACTGATACACTGAATGTTATAAAATAATGTACAACTTACCTAAAGAGTAAAGTGAATAGTGATAATTTAGTATCAATTTCACACTAAAATTTTAATCCAAAAAACATTTTGATATGAAATACATTAGTTTAAATAATGCACCCTAGAACCGGTTTAAACCCCAGTTGGACTACTTTGCCACTGACCGTTCCAAGGCGGTAGCCCTATCGTCAACCCTTTTGTGTTTGTGATGTCGTTTGCATTTCTAATTACTTTTGCCTTCTTGTTTGTCTGTTTGCGTGTTTGTTTCTGTGTTTTGTGGTTGACTGTCCTCCTTGAATGCTACTTTCCCTGTCCGATCTTTTTATATTTCTAGGTACTATGCATTGTTTGAACGGCAAAATATATGTGTCTTACACAGTGACGACAAACAAGAAACTTTTAGACACGGTCTGAAATTGTCCACACGGTTTTTGGTCAAACGCAATGAGACCCTGTGCAACGTCAGTATGTAAAAAAAAAAAGCACCACAGACGTAAAATAAATCCGAATAAGTTGCACATATAAACGAGTAGAGAATAAAACGCGGTCGATTTAAAGGCGCAACGTTTCCTATCGCAGTAGGGAGAGATTGGGTGTGCGTGTTATCATTTACACCAGCTATACATGCCTGTCAGTTACAGTGAACTGCTCTATAAAAAAGCACATGTAAACAACTCTCGCTGCTTGCAAACGTCACGAACATTTACTTAAAATCAGCTCGGAGTAAAAAATAATTCTAATTAAAATGGAGAAAATATAAT
This sequence comes from Cyrtodaria siliqua, assembly GCA_037043455.1. NCBI lineage: Eukaryota > Metazoa > Mollusca > Bivalvia > Adapedonta > Hiatellidae > Cyrtodaria > Cyrtodaria siliqua. The sequence continues at coordinate 127,463 of JAWPHD010003823.1, forward strand.
AATTCAATACCATCGTCAGTTACTTCAGGACCTTTCAATTTCGACCCAGTTAGTTTAACAAGTAAAAATGTACACGTTCTTACCCTGTCGCTGGTAATTTGTATGCGTATATAGTTTGATGCGATCAGTATTCGAGTTCAAGTTCTTAAATTATTATTTATGTTAATTCAAATGATTCTTTAAGCCTATACTTAATTGGTGTTGAGATCGAACTACACGATAGTGTGTACAACAGCTACCAACATGAACCCCATATGAATTAATATTGATGTGTTAACAACAAAAATACACTAAAGTCATCGTGTTTACCAGCTGAAACATTTTCATAAACAATATTTCCCAAGCAGAACACACTATGCGTTTGTTTAATGCACGTTCACCTTTCATATGGTACTGAACACATTTTGAGGGTTTTCTCTTGTATTTGTTTCGGCATAAATTACTCCTTCAGATCGCTCCTTTTTTACCCTTAAAGGAGTCACAGTAATAAATCGTCTGATCTCAGTAAATCGATATATTAGCATGGCATGATATAAGATTAATTATATTGATGAATTATGCCGGCATTGACATATGAGCGACATTTTTGCGAAACAAGGTACGAAACTGGGGACGAAACACAATTGTTCAATAAAACTTCTTATTTCGGTACAAAATATAGTTTTACTTGATATAACTTCTACCCCATAATATTGTTAAGACAGGAAAAGGCAATGTAGGTACAAAACATGCTCATTATATGTACAATTTGCGAATGTATATGGGTCGAGTACGAAATAAGCAAATTGTAATTAGCTTGTAACCGGATAGCACAATTTACCCGAATTCGATGGACGTTTAAATGTGTTTTATACTAAAGGAATTTCGTCTAAATTTTGTTTTTGATCATCTATTTATACATTGAATACTGATCACATCAAACTATATATGCATACACAGACCTAATAACAAATATTACTAATATGTCTGTGATGCATACAAATTACCAGCGACATGGTAAGAACATTTTTACTTGTAAAACTAACCTGGGACGAAACTGAAAGGTCCTGAAGTAACTGACGATGGTATTGAATTATTATATTTTATCCATTTTAATGAGAAAAAAACAAACTTACTCCTAGATGATTTGGTGTGGACTAGTATTGATAGCACAGTGGCTTGAAGCTGGAGGACCCGTGTACAAGCCTCACCGGAGCCACTTAGTTTTGTCAGCGTGTTATTGGGAAGAGTCCCAAAAGACACTTTCCCTTAACCTCGTTCGTCAGATCGGGAACCGTGCGGTCTCGTATGTGCATCATCTGAGCACTTCAAAGAACCATGGGGAATATATTCGTTAGCAACAGTAGGGCATACTCTCGGATTACTGCCCTTGTATCATGGCTCTCTCTCTACGGCAGCTCTATATAAAATACATTGCGCTGACGAGCTATTCAACAACATTCAAATATATTCATTATTATTTTTATACAGGGCGCCGTTTTTGATATTGTTCTAAGATTAAATTGACTGATTTATTTGGTGTTTAACATCATTTTCCAGCACAAATTAGGCTATATATGATGGTCGATTTCTTGTGGTGGGGGTAGACCACCCACATATTCCTGGGTAGAACCAGTACAGTATACCTCCCACCATCCGCTAGAATCGACGCTTTCTCACAAGTCGAGTTCACAGCAGGCGATCTGGAAAACTAATGGATGTCAATCCAAATAAGAGTAAAACTATCATAATGTAGGAAATATTTTGTGAAATGTTTGCAGTGTGCCAAGTCACAGACCTAATAACAAATTTATTAATATGTCTGTGGCCACGTGAAATTTAGACAATTTTCGTAGTGTCCAATCTATTTGTTATTAGGTCTGTGGGCTATGTTGCTAGTTATTGTATCACACATATCTGCATATCAGGGGCGTAGCGTGACCAACATCTCAATTACTCACGGGGTAGGTGCGGGAGGGGTGTGGGTCCGGGAATTTAAAAAAAAATAAACGCTCGTACGTGACTTCTGGTGCATTTTAGGGTCAGCATGTACCCCCCATTAGGCTCATTTTTTATTGCGTTTTTCGAGGTTTTTTCGTTTTTTATTTTTTTAGCCTTCGTTTGAAAAGTTTACTCACGTGAGTAAATTGAGTATGACTTGAGTAAATTGAGTATGGCACGCTACGCGCCTGCATATTTTTAAAGTAAACATATAAACATTTCATACCTTGTCGTTGATTGTATGCGTTTATAGTTACGATCAGTATTCAAATCGCAATTCTCCAAAAGTTCCATCAATTATCTCTGATTGAAGAACAGACCATAACAAACACTAAGTTGACTAACAGTTAAACGTTCTAAATGGAGAAAATGTATAATAAGGGAGGTAACTCACTATATTAACTGGTTTCACATATATATCCTTTAATTGTAAACGATTTGCTCAAAATGGAACATATTAGTACGGTGGCATACTTATGGAAGCTTTAATGTACCCCCCAAATGATGTGATGTTTATGACCATAAATATAACGACATGTCACGATATATAATCCTATGTTGACATAGTCTATGTTGATATACTACAATATATCTAGCCATGACGACTTAATAAAAAGCGACATAAGTTGAATATATTGTTTGCACAACATCCACACAGCGACTTGATTACCTAAAATGTCGCATGACGACTTCAATTATTTTGAGATCAGGTTAAGTTGACTAAAATGTTGCGTCACTCATTTTTATCCGGACAAGATATCGTACATATGCCGACACGCACTTACGTTGCAATAAAAGATGCAAGCGCAGCCATAGTTGGATTCACGGCCGATCTACAAGGATGTCGAATTTTGAAAAGCAGGTAAAAAGTCTCTTTTTCCTAAAATTTTAAATGTTTGCTGTATCTTTTCAAGAATGCTGACAGTATATATATATTTTAACTATTCTAAACACTAAAATCGAACTGAAGTGTCACCACTGTTGTGTTTTTTCCATGTTTATACCCCCATCACCAAATGGCGAGGGGGCTTATAGCGTTAGCCATGTCAGTCCCAGCGTCTGTCCGCCCGTCCCGAAAAGTATGTGTGTATCTCCTTCCACAGTTTTCAATTGATTGTTTCTGAAACTTTACAGGATCCTTACCTTTTATGTCAAGATATGTCAAAAGGTTCGGCGTCAAAATTTACTCTGTATAATCTTAGTTACTGTCCTTTTTTCCGTTAATTGTGTGTCTTTCTCCTCCCACAGTTGGCTTGACCTGTACGCAACATTCAATCTCGATGTGGTGAACCTGTAACATAAGGCATATGTATATATAGAGTGTTGATCCATAGTTTTTGCTGAGTTATGGCCCGGATATGAGTTTGGCCTCCGAACTGAATTGGATTTTATACTCGCACCAACAGCCCACTGGAATCCGGCACAGAGCTAGGATAGTAAAATATGATATTCAACTTACTGGAGTCCAATTATACATTGTTATAACTTGTAGCCCAATCTCTTTGCTTTAGTTTTTGTGTAGACTTTTCGAAGAAAAGGGCGATACATAGGGATCACTTTGTCATCCGTCCGTCCGCCCGTTAGTCCGTCCGTCAGGAAAACTTAACGTTGGCTATAACTTTTATAATTTCTTCATGTTTCTTCATCAAACTTTCAATATATATTCAGCATGACAACATCGATATGACCTTACTAAAATATAAAGGTCAAAGTCACACTGAAGGTCATTATATGGGTTAAAAACTCATTCTTTTCCTTCACGAAAACTTAGCCAGTTTGTCAAATTATGATCACCGTGTGGTTGCCTGGATAGAATACAACCACTGCAAATCCCGCTAGAGGCAGAGGGGTACATTTTGTCATTTTTTTATTATGCTCATTCAAGGTCTTCTTCATGACACCGCATATGCAATGTGGCAAGGTGGCTCCATCGTAAATGGAGTGTCTACGATAAAATTTGCAGCAACTCTGCAGTTCTGCAAGTTAGAAGGTTCTAGGCCCATTCTCCATATTTTTTTCTATAATAATGTAAATGGAGGATGAGCCTGGCACGTTCATCATGTTTGGCGCCATATAACATTTCTTGTGTTGGTGCGCCGTAAAACCCCAATTCAATTCAATTGTCAAATTATGTAGGTCCAAAAACTTGTTACACTGACAAAGCGCTGACAGGCGACACACGTGTTCCGCGGAACACCCGTCTAGTTTAAATCTAATATTGCATGCATGTATGCTGGTATATATAAACATTTGCAATATTTAAAAGACAATTATTCGTGTTTTTCAGGCTTGTGTCTATCTGGTTTGGTTGATGTTCGTTCCAATCTCTGCAGTTCTACCTCATTTGGAGGAAAGTTCAAACCGAGACGACTAAATTTGTTACTACTTTAGTCAAGGATATACCTGGAAGGAAATATGCGGGGTTTTGCTATATGTGCATAATATGGTAGTTACATTACGGCAGTTAAAATAATAGGACAGCGTTTAAATCTGAGAAGGCATAACGTATCAAGTCCCCTGCCAGACGTAATCTACAAGATAACAGAGTTACGATGCCGAGGATATTCCAATTCTGGATACAGGACACTGTGGAAGGTAATCAATGTCAAAACTAACCTTCGAGTAACTCAAGAAACTGTGAGGTGTATACTTAAAGCTATGGATCCGGAGGGTGTACAACTCAGGTCACAGCATCGTTTACGCCGGAGGATATATTACAATAGGGGACCAAATTATCTCATACACATCGATGGGTACGATAAGCTTAAGCCCTTTGGGATAGCAATCCATGGTGGAATCGATGGGTTTTCACGGAAAATATTATGGCTAAAAGCAGGTTACTCTAATAATGACCCAAGAATCGTCGCACACTTTTATCTAAACTATGTTAAACAAATTGGAAGAGTACCACGAGTTGTTCGTGGTGATTGTGGTACAGAAAATAATACAATAGGAGATTTACAAAGAGTACTACGATATGGTCATGGTGATGAGATGTCGGGTATAAATAGCTACTTAAGTGGGAGATCTACATCAAACCAGGGCATTGAACGGTTTTGATGGTGTTTAAAATGCAACTTTACCGTGTTTTGGAGAAGCCATTTCAGCGAAATGAGAGATTCTGGTACACTGCAGGACAGTGATCCTGTACATACTGTCTAAGGTTTAGTTTTCTCCTTCTTATTCAACGAGATCTGGATGCATTTGCTGAAATATGGAACCTACATCGAATTCTGAGACAACGTCATACTGAAACACCTATTGGAATTCCTAATGTGTTATTCCATCAACCAGAAGTAACCGATGCAAGAGACTATTCATTTGAGCTCCCTTGTGAGCTTGCTATGATTAATAGGTGTCCACCATGTACACAATTGAATATTCAAAACATGGTTGCTGTGAGGAATTTGTACAAATAGTCGAAGCGGTCACAGAAAATCAGAGAGTTGACATTCCAGTGCCCCGTACTGTTGCTGGAGCAACTGCTATTTTCTTTATATTGACAATGTTTGAGCAATTGTAGTCGACAGGAGATAAAAAACAAACAACAAAAACACAGAACAACAACATCAAAAAACAACAACAGAAAAGTAACAGATTCTTACAACTCATAAACCAGGAAAGGAAAGAAAACATTAAACTCACTCTTCCAGTGAGTTAATAAGAAATGAATAAGAAATCAGACATGTTGCAAAAAGATGATTGATCAATTCGCAGATATCTGTAATCCCGGAAATAACCAAGCCAATATATTGCATTTCTGTGTGTGTGCGTGCGTGCGTGCGTGTATGTGTGTGATATAGTCGCTTGTTTGCAGTGCCATGTCATTCCAATTGTTTTAGCTCGACTGATCTGCGTCGTCCGTCTGTCCGTCCGTAAACATTTTTTTGTGTTGACTACTCCTCTGAAACTACTTGACGGATTTCACAGTAATGTTGCTCTGGATGTCTAGTTGATCCTAGCAAAAATTCAGGTTGGCCGGAAATTCAAGATGGCCACCATGGCTAAAAATAGAATTAAAAAAAACAAATTTGTAGCAACTACTTCTTGAAAACAAACTATAAGTGATATTGATATGGGACTTTTTCTAAAATGATCAGCATGACATGATGTTGGTCGTTGTTGAACATTATTTTGTTTCAACATTAAACATGACTGCCAGCGGCCATCTTTGTGTACATATACTGGCTGTATACCAGATATCGTCATTTTTCTGTTGATTTATTAATATATTTAAATCAAAACTAGTCATCTCATAAATATTTTTGCCGTTAAAGAAGCTAACCCCTTTGCCGTAAATATTCTGTGTTTACATTGTTCCTATTCTCAGTAACAAGTGTCACGTGACCGTTACTAAATATAGACTGAATTGGGCCGGTCGTTTGAGCCGAATGTAGTATTTATCGTCATGTTCAGTTTAATACAGAATAATCCATGTTTGGGATGATGAAAACGTGTGTATACCATTGCATATGAATACACAAAAAAATTATCTAGAAAAAAATGATATCTACAATTTAAAATGTTTTTTCAACTGTAGGTATCGGATGTAATTTACTTCACTTCGACGTTCATAATTTAAAAGGAAATAACTGTCCGCAAATTTAAATTGATTGACGTGAACTAGTTGTCATCCTTGGCTGAAAATTGTTAGCACATGATTTAAGTTTTTTGGGAATGTCAAATTGATTCAATGGTTCGACGTAAAAGGTCAGCTATTTTAAAAGGAAATTTTCCTGCGCATGCGCATTAGCGCGTGATTTCCCCGATTGTGTTTTGTTTATAACGGTATTTATATAGGTAAGCGGGTTGGTTTGAGAGTGTATGTTATTATTTCTAAAATATTTTTTCCTTTCCAATCGTCTAATGATAGTGTGTAGTGATTTGTAAAGTGGGGTCGAAAAATAATCACAATATTGAGCGTTTTATTGATAATGACGAAATCTGGTGAATGACGATAACTGATACACAACCAGTAGTTGTATAGTAACAAATTGTAGCGACTACTCCTCTAAAACTATTTGACAGATGAAACTTCACAGGAATCTGATCTAGCTATCAAAACCTATCAGTAGAGCTTCAAGGTCATTGACCTCTTGTTTATATTACACGTGTGTCCTACCGTTGGATAACGTCAGTCGTCACACAATAACCAACAGTCATGTCCGAAGCCTCCGATTGACACCTCGTCTATTATCCTATATTATAGACTTTTTCAATAAGCATGGGCAATTAACTGTAACAATTATAAAAATTGTCAATTGTTTGAATACAGGTATTTTAAGTCACTTTTAGCACATGTTAGGCCATATATGACGCTTTCTGTGGTAGAGGCAAACCATCCAAATTTTTTCTGGGTAGAACTAGTATTGTATACCTCCCACTATCCATAAGAATCAACACTTTCTCACAAGTTGATCGAGCTCCCAAAGGGATTTGAAATTTATTTAACAGTTTGGTTATTGAAACAAACCTTCATACTAAATTAAGTGATTATTATAACTAATTTACTTAAGTTCAATATACACTAGCTAACATTCAATTATTGTCAATATTCATGGCAATAACCCTTAATAAACTTACTTTTGAATCTTAAACCATGTAACTAAAGTAATCATTGATTCCTGAAAAAAATGTCCTAAACTCACCAAAACTTGAATATAAAAAATACAAAGTTATCACACCCCATCTCTTAACTTGCAGCATGTAAGTCACAACCTCTAGAAAAGAGGTCTTATTCAGTTTTGGAGCTCTCTTCAATTAAATTGAACCTTTCTTCAATTGAATTAGAACTCTCAATTGAATGGAACCTCCCTTCAATTGAATTAGAACTCTCTTCAATTTTAACTGATTAAACCTCGATCTCATTCAGCAGAAGAGAAGTCTCATTCAACTGAAAAGATCTAATTCAGTGTTGGAATTGTACCTCTCTTCAATTGAATTAAACCTCTCTTCGATTAAAATGAGGTTTAATTATTGAGTTATGTTAATTTGTCTGTGGGACGCTAAACTAACATCAACTCAGTTAATTGAACCTCACATTTCTTCAATTGAATTAGACCTTTTCAATTCAATTAGAACTCCCCTCAGTTGAATAGAACCTCTCTTCAATTGAATTAGACCTCTCTTCAATTAAATTGAACATTTCTTCAATTGGTCTTCATTCAATTGAATAGGTCTAATTCAGTATTGGAATTGTACCTCTCTTCAATTCAATTGAACCTCAAAATTTAACTAGACATGTCTTCAATTGAATTAGACCGAGGTTTAATTCAGTTGCAATTTAAGAGAGGTCTTATTCAATGGAAGAGAAGTTCAATTCAACTGAAGAGAGGTTCACTTCAATTAAAGAGAGGTACAGTTCCAATACTGAATTAGACCTCCCTTCAATTGAAATACGCCTCTTTAATTGAAAATAAACCTCTCTTCAATTATTTGAGTTTATGTAAATTTGGCGTTGGGATGCCAAATTAACAAACTCAGTTAATTGAACATGACTTCAATTACTTGAAGAGAGGTCTATTGAAGAGAGGTTTAATTGAATTGACGAGAGGTTTAATTAAGCTGAATTGTACCTCTCTTCAATTGAATTGTCATGCAATAGTAATAGGTTATTTAACAGTGTATTGTGCAATACGGGTTTTTTATTGTCCGAGTAAACGTTTTGGTGAAAGTCATATTGGACGAGACGCCGAAGGCTATGATGACTTTCACCACAACGTGTACGAGGACAATAAAACCCCGTTTTGCACAATACACTGTTAAATAACTTTTTTATTATATATCTAAATTTACAGGGGCGAATAAAACAATTAAACAACAATGACCTTTAACAACAATAAATAAATCATTTATTTACTATTGTTGTTTTAATTCACACGCAACTTCTCGGAACATTGTCGATATTCGGTTTTAATCGTTGAAATTTCTACTGATATTTTTTAAAAATCCACCATCCTGTTTTGGACCGTCCAATATGAAAAAAAAAATCGTTACAGTACAACGTCTAATAACAACATTAAGTATTTTACAATCACGTGGTACAAATACGAACCGCTGATTGGACTGTAAATTTAGGTATATAATAATAAACAATAACGTTAGAAGGGTCCAACTATTTCTTTATGTTGAAAAACAGACCTAATAACAAATTTTTAATTTTTTAGTCGAAACTTTATGAAATCGTTTTGTAAAATACATTACTCATTCCATTCAAATTTTGTATTAAGACATCTCGTTGATAAGCCATTTTTTTCTGGTTCTCAGTTCCTCAGCAGATATGAGGGTTGGCGTGGCGCAGTCGGTAGCGCGGCGGATTTGTAACCGGAGGCCCCGGGTTCAATCCTCCGTGGTGCCACTGAGTTTCGTTGGTGTGATCTTGGGCAAGACACTTTCCCTTAGCCTCGCCCGTCGGATGGGGACGTAAACCGGGCGGTCCCGGCGTTAAAGAGCACGTTAAAGAACCATAGGAATCTATTCGATAATAAGAGTAGGGCACGGTTCCCGGATTCCTATGTATCCCTCTCTCTGGGGCGGCTCTAAATAACCTATACTGTATTGATGATCTCTGGTTCCTCCAGGGTTTTCATGTTTTAATATAAAAAAAAAACCTGGTTAAATCTACTCTGATGCATGCAGCTTGTCTTAAAAAATGGTTTTGTTTTACAATGAATGACATTGAAGAGACCATTTCAGAGCACCATAGACGTACGCAAATAGTAATCGTTTTCAAATTTACAAACTCTAGAAATAATAAAGATATATATGTTATTACGCTCTGCACTTTCGCTTAGTGCCCTCTATCATTGTTCCAAGTTTCACTGAAATATGTTAAGCAGTTTTTGATTTATAATCCGGGCAAGAATTACAAGTATAAACTATAAAATTACGAATGGAAATAACTCCAATACAAATAAAGATAGTTATGGTTCTTGTGCACCTCACTTCCTCCCATTGCCCTCTATCATTGTTCCAAGTTTCAGTGAAATATGATCAGTAATTTTCGACCTATGTTCTGGACAAGGGAAATAACTATAAAATTAATAAGGATATAGTTACGCTTCTTGTGCATTGCACTTCATCCCATTGCCTTTTTTCATTGTTCCAAGTTTCAGTAAAATATATTCAGTAGTTTTCGAGTTATGGTTCCTGACAAGGGAAATAACTAAAAATAAGGACAGTTATATTTTTTGTGCCTTGCACTTCCTTTCATCGCCATCTATCGATCTTCCAAGTTTCATTCAATTGCATTCAGTAGTTTTTAGATACTGGACTAAAGTATGGTTTATGCTATGGTGTCCTGTTAGGGCCAGCTGACCACATCGCGTCTTACCATCGACCATCGACCTAGATCGATGGTAAAATGCGATGGTCGATGGTAAGATGCGATGGTAAGATGCGATAGACCATCGCATCTTACCATCGACCGTTGCATCTTACCATCGACCATCGCATCTTACCATCGCATCTTACCATCGACCATCGCTTCTTACCATAGCATCTTACCATCGACCATCGCATCTTACCATCGACTATCGACCTAGTCGCATCTTACCATCGACCATTGCATCTTACCATCGACCATCGCTTCTTACCATCGCATCTTACCATCGACCATCGCATCTTACCATCGACCATCGAGAAGCGATGGTCCTAACAGGACACCGTAATGGTCTGTTTTTTGTATTTTGCATTTTTATTGCTTCCGAGCTTTACCAAACTTGGCCGGCCAGTCTTAATATCCACGAAAGCTCGGACGAGTGCGAAACCAATCAATATCGGCTTATATACATCAGTAAAGCAATAATTTCTCATGTTTTATTTTCTCAAAAAAAATGTAGGGTAAAAAAACAAACATATATTTTACTAAAACCATTTATTTACCACCTGTATCATTTACCCCCAGTATCAACAATTAATGTATTAACCATTTTTGTTTTGTTATTAAACAGTTATTTATAAAACATTATAAAAAGACAGCAATAATAAAACAGACACTTATAACCTGGGCTATTCCATTTAAACAATTTTATAAAAATCTATGAATATAAAAATCTAGGAATGAATCCCATTTTATAGAATTTGGTTCTGGCATTTGTTCGTTTCAAACACATTGTGAATCTATGCCTGGGTGTATTTACTGCACAAAAAATGTCGAATGCAGCCAATAACTGATATGAACATAGGTCACGCAGTGAAAACATTTATCTTGTATACCGGATAAGGCTATCCAAGTTTTACATGGGGGATGGAAAGTCTTATCTTTATGGGTAAAGACGCACCAACATCCGGTATGCAGGAAAACATGCACAACTTTTCCTGTATGGGTGTATGTTCAAATTTAAAAGTGCCTTCCAGGGGTCCCATACATTGTATATGTTTAAATGCAATAGCCCTAACTAATACATGATATGTAATATAAATGACATTCTTAATTCAAATATGGAGCTTCTTAATTCAGTTGTAGATATACAAAAAAAGGCTTAGTTATCCAAAACAGTGAAGTGATGCAACATTTTACAGAAGAGAAAATAAATATGCATTATATTGATATGAAATATGTCACTCGTACAGGTTCCAAAGTTTGCTCATCCACAGTGACTATTAAAAATAATTACACTTGCATGCATAATATCTAAGAAATACTGTTGGTGATTTATGTATAGCGAAAATAACCATAGTGTAGGGCCATTGAAACTGCTTGAAACATACTTTTCTTTAGTTGAAAACAAAATAACAGAAGGTATGCAATACATGCAGCTGACAAAATGGATATTTCTGCAGAGCTATAGATAAGCTGAGTTTAGTATTTTACTCATACTTTTTTTTGCAAAACTCATCTTTTTAAAATCATGAGTATTTTATTTGTATGTATTGTCGTGTAGAACGGTTTATTCCATATATACATGATGAAAATTGTTCCAAGCATGTGTCTAATGTTAAGGTCATACAGTGTTGCTTTATTTAACTTCCAGTTGATCAGAATAGTTGTTTCTTTTAAAATGTACTAATTCACATTCAGTTTGTACTATTTAAAGCAATTGTTTACTCTGAACGAGTTCCTTGCTACATATTTATTTTGAATCTCATACTCATTGCAGTCAAAAATTAGCCTAAAGAAATATCTGGAGAAGCAAATAGTCCTGTTGCTAATACCAAAAATAATAACATAAAAAAACAAGATTCTCAAGTATTGCAGAGCAATACACGTCCCCTACCGGGCATTTTTTAGTAAATGCAACACTAACTTGCTTTTCACATAAGCCACATACACACCACATTTCAGGCAAATATCTCATTCCTAAATAAAGTTAATGAGCAGAAACAGTTGTTCTTTTTTCAGTAAAAGTGAACTTGACCTTGAACCCAGTGACCCCAAATGCCATCCCAAACTTCCTTTTCAAATAAGCTACCTACCCATAGTTTCATTGTAATACCTCATTCCGAAGTAAAATTATTGGGTGGAAACCATTTTTCTATTTTCAGTAACAGCTAGTGACCTTGATCCCAAATACCCCAAATGCAATCCGAAGCTTCCTGTTCTATAAGCTACCTACCCATTTTGTGTATTTTTTACAATTTCTGTACAAATTTTCATTAAATTATCTTCAGTATTTCTTTCGTTATCAAAGGATCCATACATGATATATATTGCGTATGTTTACTATTTCCGTTGCCAAATCAAATCAACAAAATAAAATAAAGTGCATAATCCCCTTATTACTGTATACCATTATGCCAAGTTTCATAAAATATGTTAAATACTTTTCTCATTATCGCAAGGACGGACTGACGGACGGGTGGCAAACCTAAAATCCACTCCGTTGACACCTTTGGACATACAGCTTAATTAATAAACATAAAAGAGTGGAATTCAAAACACTCCTTTTTTTTACAGCAATTTTACATGGTTGATAATAGCAATACAAATTTAGCTTAAAAGAGCTAGAAGGTTGTTCCATGGAACACTTTTGTCCACAGCAGTGTGCTTATTTCAGCAAGTACAATCTAACTATAACGTTTGAAGACACGGGGTGCAATCCTTCATGAATAATGGAGCTTTTTTTCTTAAAAGTGTTAAAATTGAGATGAAAAGGGGCATAACTCTGCCAAAATGAGTCTGACAGAGTTAATGGACATGTGTGTGAAGTTACATGAACATAGGTCAAATACTTTATGGCCAGTTTTAAGCTAATCAGGCTGCAGGTTAAAGGTTTATGAAAAGGGGCATAACTGAACTGAAATGAAAGTCAGAGTTACTGGTCGTGGGTAACAATATTTATTCTGTGTGGTAAGATGAATACGTGTATGAAGTTTCATGAACATAGGTTAAATGCTTCTTAAGTTATGGCCAATTATGAGCTTGGTTAGATTGCAGGTTAAAGTTTTATGAAAAGGGGCATAACTGCTAAAATCACATGTAGAGAGATGCAGGCCCTCTTCGGCCTCTTGTTTCGAGTTGTTGGAGTTTCCAAGGCTGATGGTTATTTTATTTTTATTAAAGGAGATCAAAATATTTTAACAAAGATGCACTCCTAAAACAAATCATATTGTTTCAATAATTAATTGTCAATCATAATTGACGAAGTATTTGTTGAAATTATTTAGGGTTATCTGTTTATATTAAAAGTTGATTTTTTTTAAAACCTTGCATTAATTTGAACCTGGTGATTTTCATTAAATAGATATATAACCGAATAATATTCTATATTATTATACCTCACATAAAACGCCCATGCTAAATCCCCATAGAGAACAATGTGTGATTTCTTGCTATCTGACGCGAGGGTGATAGTACAGGGTGATAGTAAGTCGCAGGGAGATAGTAAATAATCACATGCGCAGCTTTGATGCGAGTTTGAGTGCATACTGTTCCAGTGACGTCATGGTGAAATTGCTATTTTAAACTCATCATAACTTCAAAAGTACTTGAACGATTTCAATAAACTACCACTCATTTAAAGCAACTTTCATAGCAACTTTTGGGGGAAAAAAAGTTTTTTGTTTTAAAAAAATCCGGAATACACTGCTTCACTGCAAATGTCCCATTCACTCAACCAAGCAGTGGATCAGTCTATGCGGCAAAGTGAAAACTGTACTGAAAATGAATCATATTTTTGCCCGACGGGGGATTTCGGTATAACACCCTCAATCTTGGCTTCGCCTCGGACGTTAATCATATCCTTAGGATGAATATTCACCCTCTCATGAATGTGATATTTATATAATGTCAGTGATATATATCCTTTACTTTTATAATTACTAAGTGTACGTGTAAACACCCATGCCAATGTATGTGTATGCTTAATATATTGAAGATTGTAATACATACTGTTGGGATATCTGCATTGACGAACACCTGAAATACATAGTCATTGTCTAAATTAATTGCCCTTTAATGGATATATTTCACATTAATCTAAAATGTAAATACAACGTTAAGGTGACCCCTGGCAAATATACATGTTGAACGGAAAGGGCCATTCTGGAGGAATCCATTGAATTTTATAACATTTACACGTGTTCGCATGTGTTATGGATCACTTGCTTTTTTTGTGTATTTTCTAACGATGTATAACATGTTTGAAAAGGACTCATTAACGATTGTGGCCTAAATAGAATGCACCATCTGATTGTAATTCCTTCATAATTGTCTTCATTATTAAAATTGGGTTTAACAACCCATACACGCCTAGGATCATAATATAGCTGATTTACGTCTTCATCCTATTTAAATAGCTTACATTATCCATGACTGCAAATACGTAGACGGTTATGTGCCCGGGTGAGAATAGACAGACAGACAATAACATCCTATAGAACAAGTTCAGCGACTTGCTCAAAGACACACCTATAAAAACATTGACAAATACGGGGTTCAACAACTGTGCGTATTGTTTATAAAACAAGAAATGTGTCCTATGACAAAGATAAAGTTGCCTCCAATCCAATGTAATGATACATCACAACAGAATTTGAAAAATTTAAAGGGTCATAATCTGAGGCATATTAGCCCCATTTTTACACTAACAAGATAGCATATCTTGACATCTGGCCTATCACCATGTACAAAAAATCCGCGGATTCACATGTCTCGCCTAACGGGGGCGGGACTTAAAAATAAAAGACAAATGATGCTTAAATGAAAGTTTGTAAACATTTTAATAACTAAAAACAATAGAGTTTACAGTTTGTTGAAATGACATTTAAGTGCATTTGTTAAAAAAACAAAATGCCATTCTATAAAAAAAACAAAAAATCATCAGCTCCAAAAAGTAGGTCAAGGTTACAGATGAAATCCATGCATCCAAAAAGATGCACTACCCAAGACACATCTATGTCAAAATAGAATGTTTTGTCTTCCAAAGATTAAGCTATAAACTACGTTTAAAGCATCTAGTGCATAATTATAGTTCATGAGAAAGTGATGTAAATGTAACAATTAAAGTTATCTGCCCTTTTCTTGGCTGGTGAAGGTCACATCCACATTTGCTTTTCGACACGTTGTGATGTACTACCCAAGAAACAACTATTAAGCGACGTTTGAAAAGTCTAATGCATAAAGTTTGTGAGAATTGACCTAAACGCAAATGTTGAAGGTAAATATATTAAGTTATCTGCCCCTTGCTTGGAGGGTCAAGGTCACATCCACATTTACTTTGTCACGTTGCAATGTACCACTCAAGATACAACTATAAGCACAGTTTGAAAGTGATTAGTGCATACAGTTTGTGATAAAGTGACCTTAACGCAAAAGTTGAACGTAAACATTATTAAGTTATCTGCCCTTTGCCTGGAGGGTCAAAGTCACTTCCACATTTGCTTTATGACGTTGCAATGGACCACCCAAGATACAACTATAAGCAAAGTTTGAAAGGTCTAGTGCATACACTTTGTGAGAAAATGACCTAAACGCAAAACTTGAACGTTGACGCCTTCGCCTTCGCCGCCAGAAAAGCAACATCTATGTCTCTTTTTTTCTTCGAAAAGGCGAGCCAAAAATGCATACCACAGCATTATATCTACTGAATTTTGATCATAAGAGCTGAAAAGTAATGTGATTTTTAAGTGTCAGATAATCGCATGATACCATATTATGATTCATTTGGACATTCCTGTCCTTTAAGGAGTTGGTGTAAATTTTAATAATTGTATATATGTGTGGTTGGCAGAGAAGAAAATCACACACACTTCATCTGTAACCTAACTTTCTCTGCCGCCCTCCAAAGGTGCAAAATTGTGCAAAATTGACACATTCATTTAAAAAACAAATCTGGAGATCAATGTTGAGTATGAAATCAAAGGACCATAGTAAGTATATAAGAACTGAACTGAATAACTGCAGCACAAGGGATTCTATTTTAACAAGAGCACCGCCCGTCATGAACCCATGTTTGATGCTCGTGCACTATAATTTTGACTGCCTGACCCTTAAATCAACAGGGGTCATCCTTGTCCCACTGGTAGACTGTGTATTTAGTAAAATCATCCCGGCTGGAAAAGCATTTGAGTTATGGTGTGGACAGTAAATTCGATGTGCTGTCACTTTGACCTCTTGACCCGAAAATCAGTCGAGGTCATCCTTGTTTAATGAATAAACTGTATATCCAATTTCATCAACCTTGGTTGACAGGGCATCAAGTTTTGGTGCAGGAAGTAATATCGATTTTAATGTACTGTAACCATGACTTTGAACCTTTTGATCCCACTAGGGATCATCCTTGTCTCCTAAGCAGTGCATATACGAACTTTTAATATCCTTGGTGGAAAGGTACTTGAGTTATGGTGCAAAGTGTAAAAACTGATGTACATGATGATGTACTGTGACCTTAAACTTTGACCCCAAAGTCAACTAGAACTGTCGCCGAGGCGGACAAATACCCCCCGCTGGCAACTTGTTGTTGGATAGGTAAACATACAAGACATTGTTCATATAAGATACATACACGTATATTATAGAAAAAAAGCCGGGACAAGAATTTTCTATTTGACTATCAAGTATAAAATGCATTAAAAAATACAAAGGGCCATAACTGAGTGGAAAATTATCGAATCGGAATGTCACGACAATATGCGCATCTGCATTTGATATACAAACAGTATCAAGCCATCAGCCTTATGGTAATTGTGGAGTTCAACAGAACTGTGTTCTTAAGTTAGAAATACAAAGTGCCATAACTCAGTGGAAAATTATCGAACCGAAACGTCATGATATTATGCGCATGTCCACTTGATATTGATACTTCCTAGCAAGTTTCGCGAAATTCTAAGAAGGAGTTATTGAGAAACAGTCCGGACAATAATTGCGTGCGTTAGAAATACAAAGGGCCATAACACAGTGGAAAATTATCGAACCAGAACATCATGATAGTATGCGCATGTCCACATCTCCATTTGATATTGATACTTCCTAGCAAGTTTCGCTAAATTCTAACAAGGAGATTTAGACAAATAGCCTGGACAAGAATTTCATATTATATATATATTAGAAATACAAAGGGCCATAACTCAGTTGAAAATTATCGAACCGGAACGTCATGATATTATGCGCATGTCCAGTCGATATTGATACTTCCTAGCAAGTTTCGCTAAATTCTAAGGAGTTATTGAGAAATAGTCCGGACAAGAATTGCGTCTACGGACAGATATTAGAACTACAAAGGGCCATAACTCAGTGGAAAATTATCGAACCGGAACGTCATCATAGTATGCGCATGTCCACTTGATATTGATACTTCCTAGCAAGTTTCGCGAAATTCTATGAAGGAGTTATTGAGAAATAGTCCGGACAAGAATTGCGTCTACGGACAGAATGAATGAATGAATGAATGGTGTTTTACGGCACGTCGACACATAAATAGGTCATATAGTGCGCAAAAACCGATGAATCATGAAAGAATGAATTAGTAATTAAAAAAATTTAAACGTATAAAGATAAAACTATCTACAAATAAGGGATGATATGGTAGCAATATAAACTATGTATATATGTAAATCAACAACGGACAGATGTTAGAACTACAAAGGGCCATAACTCAATGGAAAATTATCGAACCGGAACGTCATCATAGTATGCGCATGGCCTTGATATTGATACTTCCTAGCAAGATTCGCGAAATTCTATGAAGGAGTTATAGCCCGGACAAGAATTGTGTCTACGAACGGACGGACAGACAGACAGATGGACAAGACGGGCTGGTAAGTTCAGAGAAGGCTCGGAATAGTAAGTGAAATACACTGATCTCATAGAGAGAAAGAGAGAGAGATTAAATAAATATACATACTTCTTTTCAACGCCCTTGGTGTCCATGACCACACGAAAGCAAATATTCGAAAGTATGACGGTAGGCTTTTGTGTCTTCATTGCGACTTCAATACCGACACTTACCTTGTTAATGTCGCATGCCGTCAAACGTATGTCGTAATAAATTAATAAAACGGTTATGGTCATTTAATTTATTACTTCTTCGGTAAAACAAAAATAGATGTCGACATATTACTTCTTCGGTAAAACAAAAATAGATGTGTACATGTCGACAACTACCTTTGTATATTCTCATGCCGTTTTCTATATCGACATAAATAAATATTTGTTTATTACACCTTTATTATCATTGACAAAGAAGATTGTTTTCATTATCTAAACATACATAAGACAACATAATCATATATACAACGGCCAAGTCGTTATCTTAAGATGTCTTAACGCTATATATTACATTAAAACGACATATATAATGATCTAATAATGATCACATCAGCTGGGGGGTACATTAAAGCTTCCATACATACTTCTGCCAGCCAATTAGCCACTTAGCTACATAATTAAGTCGACTTAATGAACTTCTGATGTCGACATCACGCATATTATGTCGCCATAACTTCTCAGGATGTTGACATAATCAAGCGGTAAAAGCCACTTTTTTGTATAGTTGTGCCGACATCAGTAAGTGGCTCACTTGTCTAAAAGCCTGTTAATGCTCGGTTTAGCCAGCCACTTGTCAGTTACTGATTGTGAAATGAATGAACAGATGTGGCATATGTTTAAATAATTAGAACAAGCATCTTAAGAACAATATAAAACAAAATCCATTTTGTATGTTTCAATGCTCATACGAAATCCTCAAGGCATAAACTTGCCATACTGTTAAAAAAGAAGTTAATTCGTCACAGTTGGTCAGTCCTAGATTTTATTGTTCTTTCATATTTCCCAACACAATCGCACTAGTGTTCTGTTTTGTTTTATTCACACTGTTTCCTTGTGCCATTTAAATAAAATTAAACTCATTTAATTTTAACAGAATTAACACTGAAATGACAATAATAGCCTTATAAAGGTAATATTGGCATAATATCTCGCGTTTCTGCATTATTTTAAATGTTATCATTGTGATATCTGAAAAGGGAAACTATTATTTAGATAAATTCATTTTTTTGTGAATCTCACTTTTTAAATTCCATATTTTGTGAATAGCACTTGTAAATTCCATACTTTGCGAATACATTAAGACACATCACAACTTGGTATAGAAATATAAAATATATTCTAGATATATTCTAAAATAAAATTTCTCAAGGAATATTGGGTGTACACAATATACCTAATCCATTTTCTGTTCTTCACATAATAGAATATTTTGGCACTATACAAAAATAATATAATCCAGGCTTGAATAATTTGTCACTTGCTCCCAAAGATTCCAGCTGCCTGGAGTTGATTTTAAGTAGATCTTCCAAGGAATCAGGCGGAATACTCCTTGTCTCCGGTCTAGTGACCTAGGAAATGTACTTTGACGATTTTGTATTCGTCTATGTAATTAGCCCTGACTGAAAACGTTTTACTTATACGTATATTATAACTTGCGGTTGATTTCTTTTCTTGTTTCACAAAACGGATTGAAATCGAACCAATCAAATGCATTGACCAATCATGCATTTTGTCCAATCAAATTAACAGACCAATCGGAACAAGGATGGTTCAGGACTGTATATAAGGCGTTGCAGTCCGTTATACAGGTTCGTTGATGTTCTGACGCTGAAGCATCCAGAAGCTTATAGACTTCAGTCTCAATCAAACCGAGACTGCAATATTTCGTATGTGTCGTGCTCGGCCGTTTCCAAAGGTTCATTATCATACTCTTTTTTCAAGGTAGCTAATTACAAGCACTTGGTAAGAACCTGCTAGTTAATACTGTGGACGGCCTTGGGAGGTAGCCCGAATAGAGCGAGCCCCAAAATCTCAGATGTTGTTTTATATACATCAATTAATGCAATCATTTTATAATCATAGTTGCTCATTCTGTTAATTATATTGGCTGATTCGTTGTTTGTTAATAATCATTTTCTTCGAGGAAGTAGCTCAATCTTAATTAGGAACAATCGCATTGCATTTGCGGCTCAATTGTACAAGACCGCTCGGTACACGTTACAATTTGGTGGCAGCCGCGGGATCATATTAAGCAGCTCAATTTCAAAGTGAGCAGCTCAATTCTTATCCAACTGAGCAGCTCAATTTCTACCATAGCGAGCAGCTCAGTTCTGTTTTATTGTAATGTATTGTCAACGAGTCAGCAATAGAAGAGCTCAACAGATCAATAAGAGAATTGGAGGACCGTGTTAATCAATACGAGATGGAGCTCATAAATTCTATGAATGCAAGTCGAATTGAGCATTCAACACTTAGGCCAATGAAGATGCAAAGTGCAGGTTTGAGACAACGCGCAAATGAGCCGAAAAATGAGCCAGCATCCAAAAATGAGCATAAGCATGTCACACCTTATGCTATGCAGGGAGCAAGGCCTAAAGTGGTTTCATTTTCTTCTGCACTTGTGTATGAGCAAGTTGAGCAAACATCAATACCGCCGTATGCAGCAGTCGCTAGCGGAAAGCAAACCGGACCGCTCAGTGAGCAGAAGTATGGTGATGACAAAAGCTACGGTCTGCATCATTATATGCAGAATACACATGAAAAGGCTGGGCATGAAACGTTGTCCTCACAAACTCAACACACAACATGCAAAGAGTAAGAAAAATCGAAAAGTCAGGAATATGAACAAATTATAGTTGAGTCCCCAAAGTCAAAAATACCGTTAGAAGAGTATGATCAAAATATAGTTGAGACCCCAAAGTCAAAAATACCGTTACGTGCTCCCAAACAGGACTCGACATGTAAAGAAGATACACGGAGTGAGCAAACTTTGGAAACTGAGCCAGTTATACGTTTAGGAGATATTGAGCCTAATATCACCTACAGAAAGCGTCGTATTACTGAATCAGACAATGTGCAGAAGCAAGATTCGAACGATTTGCTCTCATACAGTAAAAAGCCAGCAGTAACTGTTAAGCCAGCAACTTACGACGGAAACACATCTTGGTTCGATTACAAATCACATTTTGATGCATGTGCATCTCTTGGTAAATGGACTGAGCCAGAAAAGGCACTTTACCTTGCAGTTTCGTTGCGTGGCCAAGCACAGGCTGTTCTTGGTGATTTGAATGAAGAGACACGCAAATACACCGATCTGGTCACTGCAGTGAATGAGCGATTTGCTCCACCTAACCAGATGGAACTACATCGAGTTCAACTTAGAGAGAGACGACAAAGAGCGTCTGAGTCTTTACCTGAGCTCGGTCAAAGTATAAGGAGATTGACAAACTTGGCGTATCCAACTGCTCCAGCCGATGTAAGAGAGACACTGGCAAAAGAGTAATTTATAGATGCTCTTGTAGACTCAGATATGCGTTTAAGGATTAAATAGTCAAGACCAGGCAATCTGAATGATGCTTTACGCCATGCCGTTGAGCTCGAGGCATTTACTAAAGCTGAGCTATTAAAAGACCAAAGACGCGCAGGGGTATCTGCGGCCATTGGCTCAATCAGAGGAGGGTAGCAGTTCAGGTGATATGAAGAAACTGATGTTGAGCATGACTGAGCTACAGAAGTCCATGCAAGCTATGGAGGGAAAGATTCTCTTACTGCTCTGGCTTCTGCCAAGTCATTGAGTACCTTCATTGTGGCTTTCTAGGCTATTGTTTTTTTGTATTATATTTACACGAGGATATTTGTGTTTTACTTATATTGCCTATTGATGCTGCCTTGTTGGTTATAGATTATATCATTGCGGGGATTTCTTTATTTACACTGTCCTGTTTTAATGGGACGAAGTAGGGTAAGTGTGAGGTTTGATTCACCCTAGAACCGGTTCAAACCCCCAGTGGCCTACTTTGCCACTGACCGTTCCAAGGCGGTAGCCCTATTGTCAACCCTTTTGTGTTTGTGATGCCTTTTTTACATTTGTTGTTGCTTTTGCTTTCTTGTTTGTCTGTTTGCGTGTTTGTTTCTGTGTTTTGTGGTTGACTGTCCTCCTTGAATTCTACTTTCCCTGTCCGATCTTTTTATATTTCTTTCCATGTGAAATGTTACAACTGTGGCAAAATGGGACATTTTAAGCGTGATTGTCGTATAAATCGGAGTGAGGAACAAAATGTCAGACAAGTGACCAAGATAGGAATAAACGACACATATCACCGAGGAGAGACAGTGCTGGACAAAAAGATGTAACGAGACTAGCTGGTGATTCTGGGATCTACGTAAAGATATACATTGGTGGTAAAGAGCTGAGATTGCTCGTCGACACGGGAGCGACATTTTCACTTCTGTCAACTGACGTTTATGATGCAGTACGGAACATTGAAAGTTGTGGTCCATTGCTCACAAAAATAAGGCGACAAATATTGTCAGCCACAAATGAGCCCCTTGAGGTACACGGTAAATCGTTATTACCTGTAATTGTGGGCACGTACGTTTATAAACAAGATTTTGTCATTGCAAAATTGACATTTGACGGTGTACTCGGTCTCGATTTCATGACGAATAACAAATGTGTCATTGATTTAGTAAACAAGACACTCAAAATAGGCAGTCAGACTGTGCATATGTTGCCTGAAGGTTCATACGGTTGCTACAGAATCGCTGTTAGTGACACTTTGAACATAACACCTCTGTCAGAAATGATTGCATATGGTAATTTATGTTTATCTGAAGGACCAACTGTTCCAAACGGAATAGGACTAATTGAACCTGAGGAAAGGTTCTTGCAGACAGATCGAGGAATGGTGGCAAAAGCTCTTGTGACCAATGAGCAAACATTTCCATTACGGATTATGAATATTTTAAACGATGTTAAAGTACTTAGATCTGGTACTATTGTTGCATCACTGAGTCATGTTGATCAAGTTATTACAAAACAGACAAATGCATGTAATACGGGAGCAACGCAGTTATCACCTGCTCTGCAAGACGTGCTCGCGAGGGCAAGGAGGGGCTCACACATCAACAAACCAAGCAAGTCGAAAAGCTCCTGTTACGACACTCAACCTTGTTTGCTAATGGTGATACAGAGCTTGGGAGGACAGGTGATGTTAAACATAGCATTAATATAAAAAAGATAGAACACCTATGAAACAACCACTAAGGAGAATTCCGGTACATATGCCGCCAGACGTTAATAAACACATCGACGATATGTTAGATATGGGAGTAATTGAGCCGTCATCGAGCCTGTGGGCGTCAGGCATAATTTTGGTTAAAAAGAAGGACGGAAGAACGCGCTTCTGTGTTGATTATAGAAAGCTCAATGTCTCTACAATAAAGGACGCGTATCCACTTCCACGTATTGATGAGTCGCTTGATCACTTGTCAGGATCGTGTTGGTTTTCAACTCTCGATCTTTGCAGTGGATATTGGCAAGTCGAATGTGAGCAACAAGATAAACCCAACACAGCGTTTGTAACAAGCGAGGACTCTTTGAGTTCAATGTCATGCCGTTTGGACTTTGTAATGCACCTGCAACATTCGAGAGGCTCATGGAAACTGTGCTCTGTGGGTTACAATGGGACATATGCCTTATATATCTTGATGATGTGATAGTGACCGGTAAATCATTTGAAGATATGATGAGTAACTTGGGACGAGTTTTTGAGCGCTTGTCTTCAGCAAGCTTGAAGTTAAAAGCTAAAAAGTGCCATTTGTTCAAAAGGGAAGTAGTTTTCCTTGGCCATATCATCTCGCCTGATGGTATATCTACTGACCCCAAGAAAATACAGGTTGTTCGCGATTGGGAAGAACCAACAACAGTCACAGATTTGCGCTCTTTTTTTGGTTTATGTGGTTATTATCGGAGGTTTATCAAAAACTTTGTCTGTATTGCAAAACCTTTGCATAAACTGACAGAGAAGAACAAGTCGTTTGCTTGGAGTAGGGAATGTCAGGAAGCTTTTGCTACTCTCAAGTGTAAACTGACACAAACACTCATTCTGGCATACCCGGATTTTTCAAAACCATTTATACTTGACACCGACGCCAGCGATTTAGCTATAGGAGCTGTTTAGTCACGGGTGCAAGGAACTGATGAGAAGTATGCATATGCTAGTCGAGCACTCTCTAAGTCAGAAAAGAAGTACTGCGTAACACGGAAGGAATTTTTGGCTGTTGTTAATTTCGTCACCATTTATACGGAATGCCATTTGTAGTGCGTACGGACCACGGATCACTTCGCTGGCTGCTCAATTTTAAAAATCCAGAAGGACAATTGGCTCTATGACTAGAGGTATTAAGTACCTATGACATAACCATTGAGCATCGTCAAGGAAGCCAGCACGGAAATGCAGATGCACTTAGTAGGCATGTTTGCAAACAATGTGACTTTGGCTCATCCGAATCAGAAACGGTAAGGGTAATGGAGAATCAGAATACAAATGAAACTTTACCAAGCGGTACATTTGAGCACAATCAGTCGGTGTCGTTGAAACAACTACAACAGAGCGACAATGACATAATGATGGTAAGGTCGTGGGTAGAGGACAAAATCAAACCAAGACCTCAGGATATCAAGTCTGGTGGAGTTATGATCAAGTCATTACGGTCTCAACATAGCATGCTAGAGGTTAATGACGATATAAGGATATCAAGGTGTCATTCTAATCTCTGAACGACGTAATGTGTTGCAGTTCTGCCATGATCATAGCACAGCTGGACACCCAGGTGTGAAAAAGACGATGAGCAAGATTAGGCAATCATTTTACTGGCCAGGATTGCAAACAGATGTGAGGCATTACATTTCTGGATGTGATAAATGCTCACGGATCAAACACCCAACAAAAACAAAACAGCTCCAGTGCAAATAGTTGGAGCTGGGCTACCTATGGAGAGGATAGCCTTGGATATATTGGGTGAGCTGCCAGTTACTGATCGCGTAATAGATATATCTTGGTTATCTCAGATTATTACACAATTTGCTATGCCAAATATGGAAGCACGAACTGTTGCTGAGCTTCTAGTGAGAGAAGTTATTGCAAGATTTGGGGTCCCATCAGACATACATTCAGACCAAGGAAGGCAGTTCGAAGGGCATCTATTTACAGAAATGTGCAGACTGTTGAATATTAAGAAAACACGCACAACGCCATATCTTCCGCAGTCAGATGGTATGGTAAATATATAATAAAACTCTCACAAAGATGCTGAGCTCGTATGTCAATGAGCACCACACAGACTGGGATATGCATATACCATTTGTCATGATGGCATATAGGTCTGTCGAGCATGAAACGACGGGATGTAGTCCAAACTATCTTATGCTAGGCCGAGAAGTCGCTACACCCTTAGAAATTGAGTTTGAGATGCCAACATCTGTGAAAACTATTCCAAGGAATCAATGGGCATGGGCGCTGAAGGACCGTTTAGAAACAGCTCATACGTTTGTAAGACAACATGTCCAAGGTGCAATGACGAGGCAGAAATCGCTTCATGAGCAGAAGCTGAGTTGGCAAACATTCAAAACAAGTGATGAGGTGTATGTGTATTTTCCAAGACATCTGCCTGGGCATTCCCCAATACTTACGAGTTTCTGGAAGGGGCCGTTTAAAGTGATATACAGATGTTCAGATGTGACGTACAACGTTCTGTGTGGCTCACGAGGAAAACCACAAGTGATTCATGTGGATAGGATGCGCCTGAAAAGAGGACAGCCATTGCAAGATGAAGTCCCTTCAGCTCAAGGTGATGTGCATTTGGATTCAAACTTAAACGGCACAGTCGAGCAAAGTAGTGAACCTGAAACTGAAGTTTAAGGCTCGGCAGACAATACAGGCTCGAAAGAAAACTTAAAGCATAATACACCTGCAAGATCGCAGAGTTCAACACGACCACCTGCATGGTTAGCAGATTATGAGATTGAAAATTAGTATAGATACATTTACTCTTATTATTGTTCAGTTATGGAAATAAACTGAGAATCAGACTTAGTATTGCTTGATAATACTCCTTAAATAATGTTGATTGTGATTAACTTTGATGATGTGAACATACATTTAAAATCAGGGTTAACATTAATTAATAGAAATATTGTTTTGCTCCGTGTACTGAACTTTATACATACACATATTATGCCCCAGTCACACCAACCACGAATGCCTGTACGAATCCACTACGGATGGATTCGTAGTGTATCCGTAGTGTATCCTGGGTTATTCGTGGTTATTCGTAGTAGTTCGTATGTATCCGTGGACCCACCCCGAGAGTTTTGGACATGTCCAAAACTCTCGGGGTCAGCACCACGATTTTGCATCCGTAGAACATCCTTATAGTGGGTTCGCAGCGATTCGAAGTGATTCGTAGCCATTCGTAGAACATTCCCGGCATACCGGGAATGACCACAGCTTACTACGACCTACCACGACCTACTACGACCTACGACGAGGACACTAGGGTTTCAGTAAGGTTATCTCACGGTTGGAGCATGGTTTAGTACGATCTGTACACGAACTTGTACGGCCTATTACGATCTAGTACTGTTTCATCGCGAATAAGGCCGAATTGCTGAAATGCAGGCCTTTTTATTACGCGGACCCCGTGGGGAACCGTGACACGCTCGTGACACTCCATACTAGTACGTACTAGTTCGTAGTTGTCCGTAGTAGTCCGTACTCGAACCGTAGTGGAACCGTAGTGGTTCCAGTCATTTACACATGCCAACCGCGGTGTTTCCTGTGCCGACCTTGCTGCTCCTTACTGTTACCGTACTCAACCGTACTCAAATCGTAATGTATTCGTAGTAGTTCGTAGTATTTTTTGAGAAATGCTCATCCGGGGGGCATCCGTGTGAGAGACAACCGTAGTGGGTTCGGGGAGACATTCGTGGTTGGTGTGACTGGGCCAATACTAGTCTTTATTTGGAATCTGCAATTTGTTGACCAACTCTCTTGTCTATTTGCAGACTGAGCAATGGCTAAGACGAAGGCTGCACCTCGTGCGGAAAGTAAATGTCCAATGTGTCCTTTCAAGACAACTAACGTGGACGAATTAAAAACGCACATTATGGGATGTGGAATGAAGAAGATCGAGTCAACGTTTGCGTGCTATCAGAGGAGGATTGGATGAGGACAGATCCTGGTGATCTCATTTGCGACAGTGAGAACTCCTCGAATGAAAGTGGCAGTGATGTTGAAACTATCAATGAGCCAAACGAGGGCACTGCTCAGGCTATTGGGCTAAGTACGGATCATGCTTCCAACGTATCGACTGTCTCCGACCCTGCAGATAAATCGCTGGAAGACATAGAGGCTGGACGGAAGGAAAGCATAGAAGTTGGTAGTACAGTTAGAAAGCAGACACAGCCAGCAAAGGTAGGTGCGCCTAAGGGTAAACAGTTGATGAAGAGGTCGCTGAAAGACAAATGTGACTGTACTCCTAAGAAGGTCACGAGGTTTAGTGAGGTACGTGCCGTACGAAAACCATGTAGCAGCTTCCTCAAACAAGACGCTTGGAGAAGAAAGTCAGTGTTGCCACACAGTCTGAGCCTATAAAGATGCGCCGATCTGTAAAGAAGACAACTCGCTATTGGCGGGAGATCGAATTGGTAGAAATCGAAAAAGGCGAGTTATTGTGTTCTCAGTTATGAACTAACAAAATGAAGTAGTTCAGCAGTGACTCAAGTCGAGCACACCTGATGCTTATTTTCTAAGTAACGTTTGTCTGTTTAATGAGAATAATTGTGAAATTATTCAGATTGTGCTACGTTTGTTGCATCATAACATGTTGTTAATGTTAATGATGATTTTATGCCATTCTAACAATACGAAAAAAAGAAAGATATCAAAATCGGTCAGGGAAAGTAGCATTCAATGACGACAGTCAACCACAAAACACAAAAACAAACATGCAAACAGACAAACGGGAAGGCAAAAGTAATAAAAATGCAAACGACATCACAAACACAAAAGGGTTGACAATAGGGCTTCCGCCTTGGAACGGTCAGTGGCCAAAAAGGCCACTGGGGGTTTAAACCAGGTTCTAGGGTGCACCAATATATTCTCTAACCAACAAGGCAGCGTTAAAAGACAATATAAGTAAAACACCTAGATGCTCGTGTATATATAAATACAAAACAAACAAAAGCCTATAAAGCCACAATGAAGGTACTCGATGACTTGGCAGAAGCCAGAGCAACAAGAGAATACACCATTGAGGGACACCATTGAGGGCACTTCAGTCAGTAAAATACTACTACATTTCTAAATATCGTTTGATTATTTTTGTTTTGTATATGTCATGCGGTACGCATGAAAATCAGAGACGTGGGTAGTGTGACGATTTTGTATTTGCCTATGTAATTATCCCTGACTGAAAACGTTTTACTTACGTATGTTATAACTTCCGGTTGATTTCTTGTTTCGCAAAACGGATTGAAATCGAACCACTCAAAGAGTATGAGAGCTGGACCTTTTGAAACGGCAGAACACGACACATACGAAATATTGCAGTCTCGGTTTGATTGAGACTGTTCAGCTTGCATAAGACTAGGAATAGGAATACAGAATATACATGTTATAGTATTGAACCTATATCGGTCACAGAATACTTTAAGATTCTGTAGGTTCAGAACATTAGCTAAACCGTTTTCAGTTAAGGTAGTACCTAAATAAAATTACTTCAGCTCGCATTAGGCGTTCTGAGGGTTCAATACTAATGAACCGCGAATCTTGTACTAGTGCTCATTTTCTAGATTACATTAAGTGATCTGCTGGTTCAATACTTTAATGAACCTTATACATAACTCGCTTGCGTTATATATAACACATGCACATGTATTCAGTAGCCATATTGTATCGTTTTAAAGGAATAAATATATACTCTATATATAAGTTACAGAATAACTATACAAATTTATATCTTAAGTATATGCATTGTTTACAAACATACATCACTTACGCAATTAATAGTAATGATGGAGTGTAAATAGAAATAATAAGGGGACCACTGAAGCAATTAATAGTAATGATGGAGTGTAAATAGAAATAATAAGGGGACCACTGAAGAGATTACCCTTGGAATATTTATAATGACTAAATATATACTGACATATACACACAACATCTTACGTACATATATTAGAAGATATTCCTAAAAACAGTCGAAACATTGCTTTCAATATCAAAAACTTTTTTTTTTATGCGTTCAGAAAATAACTTTTTAATATATATCATTCGGCTGTAAATGGTCTTCGAAAATGAGGTATAGTTTTTAAAAAATTGGTCAAATATTTCAGAAGTGTTGTCATTTACAGTGAAAAATGTCAGTTGGTCATTTTTTTTCAAAAACTTTTTTTTTCAGAATGTTGCTAAAAAATCATATATCGTTGGATTGGAAATAAGTAAAAACATGAGTCGTCGATTATTGAAATGGTTAAGTAGTTTAGAAGTTATGGGGAATTAAAAACAGCAATTTTATCATACTAAGCCAATGACGTCGTAAATGTTTTTATTTATTTTTCTGCATACTACAGTACACTTTGATTATAAAGCATAAACTAAAAAGAAAATGTGTTGTTTTGTCGTTGTCGTGGATAACAGATTTTATTTCATCTCGAAATGATATGTTTGTTTTCATGCTACGCATTCGTGAAAATATAAAGTTATCACACTGCTCGATGAAATAAAATCTGTTATTCACTCCAAATCCTCTATGTATCTTCTATTGTCATAACATACCCAGGCCATTCTTATACAGTAGGTTACACTAGAACACGCAATGTATAGTATTAACTATATTCATAAGTCAACATACATAGACCATTGTCATACAGTAGGCTACAACAGGCCATGTCATATATAGCACCATTCTACTATAGTCATCACACAACCAGTCCATTGTCTTACAGTAGAATACAACAGAACAGGTAATGTATAGTGGCTATTACAAACCTACAGTATACATATATTACACCAGGCAAGATAATTTACAAGTAGATTCTATAGTCAAAACTTACCAAGGACATTGTTATACAGAAGATTACAACAGGTTAGAAAAGAGATGTTATATATTATCTGGCCTGTTGTATTATACTGTATCACAAAGGTTTGGGTATGGTTAAACTGTAGCTGGAGCTAACTATTACCTAGCGTGTTGCAATCTACTCTATGCCAATGGTTGGAAAATGTTTACACTGTAACAGGAGCTATATAGTTCATAGCCTATTGTACAGGGATATGGACTGTAGCAACGGGCGTCAAAAAGGTCGAGATTTTGGGCCAAATTTCGACCCGAAAAGCTGCAAACCCTCAATTGTAAAATCTCGACTTTTCAGGTCGAAATTTTCACCAAAATCTCGAGTTTTCGACTTTTCGCCTTTGATTTTCGACACTTCAAAGTGAAAGGTAATGTATACAGGTTAGAGTAGGGAAGGGAATTCTTGGCAGTGGTAAGGTAGGGTACGGTAAAGTAAGGTAGGCAGGGTAGGATAGGATAGGGAAGCGTAACGTAGGGTAGAGTAGGATAGGTAAGGGTATCTAAACTACTCCGGAATAGGTCGTCCGATCTGGATGGAATTTGGCAAGAATGAACAGGTTTTCTGTCCTACTTTACCATTATTATTATAAGTGTTATTATCTCCTTCAGATTCAGAAAAATTGGCAATTGTGTCATCTAAATGATTTTATGAAACCATTGTTTTGTAGTACCTAACCGTATGTTATGAGACATTTACGTTTGAACAACGTTTATTCTTACATTGATCAGCTATCTCTGCTTTTATCTAATTAAACATGCTCATTATTGTAGTATTTATATAGGAATATGATTGAATCTTTCCTAAGAGCCATTCCTATAAGCCAGCCAGTGGTCTCATATTTATTTTTTGGAATCCTTGATCTTGTAATGAATTGTTCTTGAAATGTATTGCAAATCGAAAACTGTTTGTATAGTTTCGGTTTACCATAATGTGCCTTACACTAATTTACCATTCTCAGGCCAACCCTACATTACCTTACCTACCGTACCCTACGTTACGATTCCCTGCCCTTCCCTGTCGTACCCTACCCTTTCTTACCCTACCCTACCATAATCTACACTAACCTAACCTGACCTGGACTCACAACCTGTCAGGCTTCCATTACGACAGTTTATAAGAATAGAGAGAAGAAGAGATAGTTTTATATATGAACATAGTAAACGCCAGAATCATAAGACACATCCGTTTTTCCGTTTTTCTTGATTTGTTTGTTTGTTTACTATTCCGTGATTATATCGCTGAGCGATCGGGTCAGATACACATTATTCTTTGTTTCTGTAACATTGACTTACCTAACTAGGACATAGTTCATCAATTATCGAAATTCGCGGATTGAACCACTAAATGATGACAATATTTGTTCAAGCGACCGAAGTTTTATACTGTTGTTTCAAGCTATTACAAGCGATTCACTACTCTTTTTTGTGTCAACCTTTATTCAATCCGCGAATTTCGAATAGTTTACTCTATATATACTATAACACTATTAAAATGAGTCATACAAGAGATATAAGGTACAAGAACGGAAGAGAACATTTGGGGTTTCGCGTCGGTTTTACAAACATGTGTATAGTTTACGTTCAATAAGCTACCACAATTAATACGTTTATTGATCATGTCGATGCCAAAGCATTTCCAAATCTCAATGTTGTCATCGCGAAATGATTTACTGTACCTGAGACGTTCATCTTAAAGCTGTACAGTCCCTAGTTTAACTGGTAATAACTCATGAATATGAATGAGTCACGTGTGAAGTAGTTTCAAATCGACGAACACCCCAAAAGGCGGTATATAAGGAGAAATCGATACGTAAAATTTCACATTTTTATTTAGCCTCCATACAGGTAACATCGATTAATATACGGCTCCAGAATATATGCGATAAAAAAATAGTTGCCCGGAACGGGATTTGAACCACAGCCTTGCACTTGTAAGATTTGAAAGATGTACGCTGAACCTCTAGACCACTGCTATTTATTGGTATTTTATAGCAATTTTAACACTAAATTGGCATTAGGTAATAACAAGAGCGCGCACACAAACTCATCAAGCGCCAAATAACAAGTCGAGATATGGTTGATTTGAGGCGAAGTATTAGTTTCATATTGATAAGATACAGTATTACACCAGGCAATGTTAATTTACACGTGCGACAATATGGACTGCATATTTATTGATCCATCTTTAGTTGCGTTCAAATATGTTAAGTTATTTTGCCTCATAATATATGATAGTTAGTATACTATTTTCACAAGTAGCGTTGTAGTTCAGTGGATAGAGCACAGGACTTGAAATCAGAAGGTCGTGTGTTTGAGCTCCGAAAGAAGCTAACTTTTATTTTTCTGTAAAAATTACTGTTACCTGTGTATAGGTATGATGTGCACTGGTCGATGTATATACAGTAAATGATTTCCTGCGCAATATCTGCTGTCTTAAATACTCGATTTTGACATGAGCTGGTGAACATGAAGTTACAAATAAAGACACGCCTACAAAGAAGAAATCGATTGATATAGGGACTCTGTATCTTTAAAGAAGATATTTGCCTTTACTAATTCTTTCGAGTCTATAAAGAAATTCCTCTGTATTAAGAAATTCGCGCATGCGCCGCATAAATCATACCGACTAGTTTTCATTTGTCTGGCATTTGCAGCATCTCGTACACTTCTTCGA
Organism: Cyrtodaria siliqua; assembly: GCA_037043455.1. Classification (NCBI taxonomy): domain Eukaryota; kingdom Metazoa; phylum Mollusca; class Bivalvia; order Adapedonta; family Hiatellidae; genus Cyrtodaria; species Cyrtodaria siliqua. The sequence goes on from JAWPHD010003823.1 coordinate 160,462, forward strand.
AGCATAACTCAAATGTAATTAGACGGTTTCCATATTAATTACGTCATCCTAGCATGATGCGCTTAAATTCCCGCCTTAACGAATTTGCATTCAAAATCAAAGTTATCATCAATGTTTTGCAATGCCATTTACAGATTGCTCCATCTGTAGTTTATTTATTTGAAAGCATTGATAACACATTCGTCTGTATTGTAAATAATAAACATGCTACGCAAATTATACATCAACACGGTGTGGTAAACGGGTCATATTGTTGATATAGCAACAGCTTAGCAACATTGCACTATTTTCTGTGCCGTTGCCTTCTGGCTAACAAAATGTCAAGATTTTGAACTAGACTGCTACAAAGCCGTCAATTTAAATTGACGACTGACATAGACTGCTTCACTGCGCATGTCCCGTTTCACTCAAACAAGCTGTTTATATCGCTACGACTGTCAGTACTCACTACACGTGATCAAACTGGAAGGCATTCATTGGTCAAACATTATCGGATGTGACACGTCATGCACATTGTTTGCGTCTATTTATAGATTGTGTATGGAAATTGTGTATGTAATTTGTTTGAGATTGAATCTGTGATTTTGAAACTGACATAGCGGAAACTAAGTTTGATTTATTTTTAATCGATTATAAAAAGAAAATGGAATGTAACTGTATTAACCTGTTTGAATGACATACTGGATACAAGGAGTTTTACTTTTAGAATGAGGGGTTGCGAGGTGTGGCGGCGTCCGCTGGAATAACACACCGAGATTTGACAGAAATTACATGTAACTCCTGTTTGAAAGGAATGGACTGTTCTACCCCCAAATACCCGCCCATCCCCATCCCATCCCCACCCCACCCCACCCACTCTGGATTTAGACCCCGCACATAGAAAGTCAACAAAATAACACTTACATTTTTTTCTTCAGAAATTTCTTACAGAAACATACACTTTCTATCTATCTATTGATACTGCAACACCCCCAGTCGGTGGTCGGGTGATAAAAATCAACCGACTGCTCGTTACTTAGCATAGGGATACTCCCCCGAAAGGTAGCCCACCTGTTGACCGTTCAACACACCACTTTGGTCCGGACTTCAACTAGACGGGCGGTCAGATTAGCCCGATCTGATCAATCGGTTTGTCACGCCAGCTATACGGGATCCTAGCTTCTTGTTTAATTCACATCTCTCTCAATCCCTCTCGTTTAAAATCTTATTCCTCTTTTATTTTGTCCTCTTTAAACATAATGTAAAAGGATCCTTTATGGCGGTGGCGCTAGGACTAAACGCTATATGGCTATACTCATGTCACTTTTAAACGGAATATAAGTGCGGTTCTTCGAGTCTTTAGTTAAGGGGTTATGTCCGCTGGGTGGTATGGGGGGTCTGAGGCGTTAGTTTTATATGAGTATACTCTTCACGTATTCTTGGCATTTGTCTGTCGGACATCCACAGCAAATGTCCCCTTGTTGGACTCCGAGGTGGGTGAGAAGCGTGGAGAATGAATATCAATTCCCCATTATGGCACCAAAACACGCACACAAAACTACTCATACTCCTAAACGATCTCGAAAAGAGTCCGACTCTGAATCTGATGAGGATATTTCTCATTTAAATTGGCTCGTTTTCTGAATATTATCGCTCTAGATGATGACAAAGCTATCACTAGACTCTCGCCTTTTGCCATCTCCATGGTTTTACTTGGCATCGCCGGTGAGCCAAGGAGTGTCAAAAAAATCAATTATGGAAAACTTCTTGTTGAGTGTGCCAAAAAAATCACACTCTGACAATCTCCTTAAAATTCAAACTTTCGTAAACATCCGTATTGAGGTTATTTCTCACATTTCTCTCAATTCTTCAAAGGGTGTAGTACGCTCCAGGGTACTGGAGCACTGCACTCTTGAAGAAATGACTCTTAAATCTCAAGGTGTGACTGAGGTAACGCGTATCAGTTCGAGGCGGAGTGGCAAACTCACTCCTACAAATACTTTTGTGCTTACTTTCAGTACACCAAATCTTCCAAAGACCATCAAGACTGGATATATCATTCTACCAGTTGACCCCTTTATTCCAAACCCTCTTCGATGTTTTAACTGTCAACTCTTTGGTCACCATAGAGAAAGATGCAAGCGAGCTGCTCCTGTCTGTGCCCCTTGCAGTCAGGAGGGTCATAGCGACTTCGCCAATTGCAAAAAGTCCGCCTCTTGCGTTAACTGCAAGGGGACCTACGGAGCTTTCTCAAAGGATTGTCCGAAGTGGAAGCACGAGAGGGAAATACAGAAAGTTAAGATTGAAAAGAACATTTCTTTTCCTGAAGCTAGAAAGCTGGTTGAGTCTTACTCCGCCCACTCCATCTGGCAAATCTTATGCCGATGCGAGTAGGGTTGAGAAACCAGCTACCAGGTCTATCACGGTGAAGACCGTGGTAACCTGGCCAATAGTCTCCGACAAGTTTACTAATACTCCACTGTCTGTTCAGAGATCCTCTAAAACATATTCAGCCTCTCAAACTGTGTTCCACTTAAATAAGCCCCCTGTAACTCCCAAACCTCTTGTGGCTTCCAAGCCTAAAACTCCTTCAACTATATCCTCAACAGCTCCTACACCTAATGCATCTACTTCATTTATAAATCGACGGACTCTGGTGCAAGCAAGAGTCCACCAAATCCGAACTCAAAGGTTCGTCAAATCCGACGAACTCTGCTGCCATGGACGTGACAGCAAGAAAAAGAAAACTCCCGGGTTAAAAGGATCTGATGATCCGATTGTACTGCACAACAGATTTGGAGACTTGGAGATGGAGATTGATGATCCAGCACGTTTGGAACTTCCAAAGTATCCAAGGTCTTCTAACCTCAAAGGCCGTAAACCCGTACTTCAGCCTTAGTGACATCAAAATCAAATAAGGTCATTCAATGGAACTGCCGAGGTTTAAAACCCAATTACGATGAAATCAGCTTACTTTTAAATAAACACAACCCTGTTGCATTTTGTCTACAAGAAATTTTCTTGAAGACTAGTGATAAGATATCTTTTAAAAACTATTCATTGTATAACTATATTTGTCATACAGGTGATAAAGCTTCTGGAGGAGTTTCGATTTTTGTGAATCGAAACATTCCTCACAGAACTGTTGCGTTGAAAACTGGTTTGCAAGCTGTTGCGGTCAGTGTTACGATGCACAGAGTTATAAAAATATGCTCCTTATATCTACCGCCCAGTTCTTCACTAGACCTTAAAGATCTAAATCCCCTAGTTGCACAACTACCAGTTGTGCTTCAACTTTTAGAAAAGTACAATTCTCTTATAGTTGATAATGTAATTATTTTCTGCTGGCTTCCAAGCCATGTAGGAATAAGTGGTAATGATAGAGCTGATAGTGCTGCTAAAGCAGCATTAAGTTTACATATATATAATGCCAAATTACCTTATGCTGATTTTAACAATTGTATTAACACATATATTCGTAACTCTTGGCAAGCCGTTTGGTATTTGTCAGTTAACAATAAACTCCATTCAATTAACCCATTATTCGGAGAATGGCGTTCTTCTAGTAGACCCATTCGTCGAAAGGAAGTTGTCCTAGCCCGGTGCAGGATAGGGCATACACGTTATACTCATTCATATTTATTACAAGGTGAGCAATTACCAGAATGTATACCCTGCTTTGCACCGTTAACGGTCAAACACATCTTGTTGGAATGTATAGACTTTGATCCTATGCGTCTGAGGTACTACAATGTTAATACTATGAAAGAGTTATTTGAAACTATAGATTTTAGTCTTGTTCTAGATTTCCTGAAAGAAATCAGACTATATAAATCATGATAATATGTTCTTATATATATTAACTTATTTATATACCCGTTGACGGGCATTTGTTGATTTACATATTATAGTTTATATTACTACCATATCCCTTATTTGTAAATAGTTTTATCTTTATATATTTACATTAATTTTTAATTACTACTTCATTTCTTCATCTTTCATCAGTTTTTGCGCACAATGTGACCTATTTATGTGTCGACGTGCCGTAAAACACCATTCATTCATTCGAAGATTATGAGCAGTTTTCCTGGGTAGAACCAGTACTTAGCAATGTGGATTAATTATCTTGCTCGACGATAAATAGCATGACCATGGCGAGGATCAAACCTACTACCTCTCGGTCTGAAGTCAGGAACCCCCTTTTATATAAAAATCTCGGAAATACCTCCATGTGTGATTTTCCTTTACCCCCACCCCACACAACACACCTCGACAATCCCTTATTGCCGACCTCATTACCTCATGCGCGTATCTAAAAATCACCTCCTATTGAAAATATTTCTTGACAACACCACAGTACCCTGAACAATATCGAAAATATCCCACTCCTCTCGGAAAGAACCCTCGAAAACCGTGGGCACCCAACCCCTCATCCCCCACCCCATAACATCCCCACCCCATGAAGGCAGGATGAGGTGGAGGGGGAAGGCAGGGGCAACATAGCGATGTGTGCAAGAATTGACCAAAACAACACAGAGATAGGTAAACAAAAAACATGTTTCGAGTGGGGGAGGGGGGGGGGGGGGGGGCGGAGGATTGGGGGCGGGGGACAAAATATAACACAGAAATATGTAAAAAAAAAAAAGAAAAAAAAAAGGCGCATGGGGTGTGGGAAGGGGGGCGAGGCGGAGGGAGCCCATGCCCCAATATGGGTGAAGTATGATTAAGATGCATACTATTATCAGAATGAATGAATGGTGTTTAAAGGCACGTCGACACATAAATAGGTCATATTGTGCTATAAGAATCCCAACCAAAATTATAAATATATACAACAGCTTACACACAAACCTTGATCTGCCGTTATTGCACATTTTTTGGTCCATCCCAATTTGGGCTGCATGGCAGCCCAGAATTTGCAGAATAAAAAAATACTGATGCAACCCTTTACAACATACTATAAGGAAAACAATTCCCAAATTTATTTGAGCTAGGGCAAGAAATGTAAGAGACCTGTAAACACAGCTTACATGCAAAATTTTATGTGAAATAGACACATTTTATTTGGGTTCCATGGGAGCCCAGGGGTTACATGATCCAAAATTACTTAAGCAGCCCTTAAGATAATGCCATAAGGAAGCTCATGGCCAAATTTAGTTGTGCTAGGATAAGAAATGTAAGAGACATAGACTTGTAAACACAGCTGACACGCAAAATGTGATGTGAAATGGGACACATCAGAACTTGGGTTTCATGGGAGCCCATGGGTTACAGGAACCAATATTGCTGATGCAGCCCTTAATATAATGCTATAAGGAAGCTCATGGTCAAATTTGGTTGTGCTAGGGTAAGTAATGTAAGAGACAGAGACGTGTAAACATAGCTTACACGCAAACCTTGATGTGGGACGCCGACGCCAACGCCGACGCCGGGGTAATTACATAAGCTCTCTTATTCTTCGAAATGTCGAGCTAAAAACAAAGCATAAAACACCTGCATTCTGTTTGCGTTTGATAAACGATACATGCGCAGTGAAACAGTCTAGGGAAAGCCCAATATGCTAGATATTTTTTATAGAACGTAGATCAGACGCTTGGGCAGTGAAGCAGTCTAGAGAAGCGTCGATATACACATGAGGTGGGATCCCGAAGAATGACGGGGTTGGCCGAGCTTTTAATGGGTAGGATTGTGCAATCGATATTTTTTATTACGTCATCTTTTTAGATGTGTTATTAGACATTGTTAAAAGACATACTACTTTACATTATTGGACGATTAATAATATTTAGTATATACATGTACGAGTATGAATGTGGATATGAAATAGAGGTATTTTGAACCGTTATTGATGGATGTTCTCAAAACGGAATATATGCGTAAAGGTTTGTTGTTTATGTTTATTTTAAATTTGACAAAGCTACACTTTTAAATGTATATATCGGGGGAGGATACATGTGAACGTACGAAAGGTGTATTGCGAGTTTCTTAATCCTACGTTCAAACTATTCCATGTTAATTCCGTTTTTAATGTTTTATAAATAGGGGAAGTAGAGACTACTGTTAGTCTCCCTATCCTGCCATAACAGGTTTTACAACATATGTAAACCATTTCTAAGCCTTCGTACAACGATTATATATATATATATATATATATAATTATATAAGTAACATATTTTGAGAATCCAATCTCTATAGACACATTATAAACGGCCTTAACAAACCAGGCCAAACTCCAAAACTGCAGCGTCGAATTAAGTGTTACCAACTCATAATTCATTTTACGCATGTTCAGTCACATGTATTTTAAGAACCCGACAAACCTATACTTGTTATTGCCACATCTACACTAGTATATGACCTTAACACCAGGATACAGTTTTGATTAACGGTTTTGTAGTGTAATTTTGCAGTTATTTGGCGAGTTATTTCCTGTAATGTGGAGCATTCAATGGCCGTAGAAGTTATTGAACTTGAATAATTGTACATGTTATTTGGTATATAAGTTCGGTGTATGCAAAACATGTCATTATGTTTAATTAACTCGCGCTGCTTACTACTATATTACCTCCCAATCAAAAACATACTTTATAATTTCTATAGTCAGCAACAATCAAATCTCCGTGAGAAAGGTTAGACTAAACAAAAAATCATGCAAAATGAAGAAATGGTCGAACACTTTTATTAAGTAAATGAAAAACTCACACACGTCTATTCACACCGTAAAACCGGCGATCTCAATGAGCTCACAGTTGGTAGATTTCCTACCGTTTGTCGAGTGGGTAAGATTTATTATCAATTTAAATTCAGGCTGCATTCTATTTATGAATATCATTTTATGTGCTTGTTGCTAAATACTTAAACATTAGTAGCATTTCAATGTGAAGTTTTAGGTTTGATCATGAACATGTTGACATTCGCTCATATATTGTATTTCTTTGATGCTTTTAGAATAGTTTTTACAATACGCATTTACACATAAATATTTTAGGGTCAGTTGTGCAAAATGTCAAAATATCAAGTCTGTAAGTCCTGATATAAACTTTGCTAACATGCTTTCAAAAAGGTCGAGGTCGTGGTAAAACATTTGACTATCATTCTACAGTTTATTCCCTATAATGCTCCCACGGATACCAGTCAATGGCTATCCCAATAGAATGTAACATAACCTGTTGTATATTTAAAAAATCTTTATCAATATTGCTGAAATATTATTCCGTTTTTAGTCACATATTAAACGTAATATTGTTTATCGGTCTTTATCAACACGTCAGGTGAAATATAAACCATAAAGTGGTGTGATAAATATCACATGTTGACTGAGTGCCCTTTCCGCACTTAAAACGGCTGGTTATACCTGCATTATGCGACCTGGAAAACCAAGGAGAGGCATATTCCAGATTTAATATATTTAGGGGTCAACACCAGTATTTGCCGCGTCGTCTATTTTTGTAAACGTTATAAATAACTTCCTAGCAAATGTTATGGAGCGCCGCAACTGTCTGATGAGTACGGTGTCCGGTTGGGGCCAGATACAATGTCGCATTGTCGTGGGCGACAATGCGACGCCCGACAACGCGATATCGCGATACGACAACTCGACATTGCGACATTGCGATACGACATCGCGATAATTATGTCGTGATGTCGTATCGTAATGTCGCGATGTCGTATCGCGATGTCGCGATGTCGCATTGTCGGGAGTCGCATTGTCGCGCACGACAACGCGACATCATGTCATATTGTCGTAATGTCGCCCACGACAACGCAACATTCTTTCAACGTGACATTACAACATTTGAAAGAATGTCGCATAATACTTCGACAAGACAGCATGTCTGTTTCACTAAATAATACATCAACTAACAAGATAGTACATCCAATTTCAAGTAAAAATGATAACATTGTAATTTAGTGTTTGCCCTACTTTTTCCTCCAATCAGACGGTGAGGAATTTTAAAAAAAATGTAAATATCTAACGATCACCAGTTTTAACCATTTAATCATTAAGTAATCACTTAATGAATGGCACGCGCTTGTTTGGACACAAGGAGGCGGATTTAGTAGAAGCGCGAACGTGTTAAAAGGCGTGGTTTCGTAGAAGCGCGGGGAGTAGGGCAAACACTAAGTCAGTTAGAGGCTAAGAAGTGTAATTTTAACAATTAAGAAACCCCGGTCAGTCGCTGCGCTCCTTCCCTTAGGGTTTCTTAATTGTTAAAATTTCACTTCATAGCCTCTAACTAATACTAAGAAGACACAATATTATCTGAATAAGACAGCATATGATCGAACAGGATACCTTTCCTTAACGCAACATCAGACATTGCGGCGCTCCATAACATTTGCTAGGAAGTTATTTATAACGTTTACAAAAACAGACGACGCGGAAAGTTGATTTCCGCAACCAGTTGTGTTTGTTTCTATAAATACTTTTTTCTTACGAAATGTACATGCAGGCATAGACTGCTTCACTGCCCATGTCCCGTTTCACTCAAACAAGCAACAGTCCAACGCCGATTTTCATCGGCAGAAAAATTCGTTCACGTAAAGCGCATTCCAACTGTGATGACACAATATTGATTACACAATGCACGCGTGTGTCATACATAAATAGAGGATATTTGTTGATTTGGAGTGAATATAGGATTTAACCCACTATTTCACTGGAAAGTAATATGCAATTACTGCGGAAAAGTACGCGCAAAATAAGCAGTCTCCGTGTTGTTACGTACTATTATACATGGGCTATAAGAACGACATTGACTATGTGCTCTAACTAACTAACAGAAATTTGGGGTCTCGAAAGAGATTTACGTTCACAAAGCAGAATTATATACATGATATATAGGGAGAAATATTTGCGAACTACCAAGGACAAACAACCTTCGGACAAACTACGGCATGGCGCCTAGCTATGATGAGAGACGCAGAAATCAAACGTATCCATTTACTTCCTAAAAAGGATAGCTGCAACACACGTTGATAAACTGCATCTCTATATCATAACACACTCGTCTGAAGGCACAATTAACATAGGCACTCATACATACATACAATTATAGCCCATATGAGTGGGATCACATGTAAGTATTCAACATATATATATATTTGTATATATACAAACCCTGATAAAATGGTGCATTCTAACGAGTTTGGGAGAACCTTTTTAGGAAATAAAAAGAACTCCAAATCGTTCTTTGGACGGATTTGAAAATTTTGTTTGCTTAACGTTATTCTAAAATTATGTACTATTGATTTTATGAATATTGAGTTCTGCTCAACCCGGGGCTAGAGGGCGTGAGCGATAGCTAGCATATGTCACTACCGTTCATGAACAGTCTCAATCAAACCGAGACTGCAATATTTTGTATGTGTCTGTTCGGCCGTTTCCAAATGTCCATTATCATTCTCTTTTATTAAACAGTCTACAAAACCCTCCATCCCCCATCCAACTCACTTACACCTCCTCCCCACTTCCATTTTATTGCACTTTTAACGGAAAACGTAGTAGGATATTACACAGACGTTTCCTTCTAACTCCTCTCTCAAAAATTCATTGCTTTTGATGATGATACATTCAAAAGATTCAGAAGGAATAGCAAACTGGGATTATACTAATTTTTTCTTATTTTCAAAAAAAGAAATTGTTCATCATTTTTGTTTTTCCCCTTAAAAACAAGCAAAACTTTCCTTCAAACTCCCTTTTCGCTTAAAATGTTACAGAATACTATCGTTAGAAAGAGAAATAAATGTGGGATGGGTTTTGACATAAATGAAACGTATATGCATACAACTCTTCATGAGATGTGTGTTTAAAGTGGGGCAATATTTTGTGAAATTTCCGCACTGTGCTACCTGAAATTTACAAACAATTCACAGCTTCCTGTCTATTTGTTATTAAGTCTGTGGATATTAGTAATTACGGAGGGAATACACGCAAAACAATAATGCACTTATCAGTTATTTCCCCCCGCCGGGTTGGAGATAGGATAGAAACGGGCTCACCCAAGGAAAGCTATTCCCACCAAAGGAGCAACATTATCGGGGTAATCCTAATGTTGGTATTATACCAGTTCTGCTTGAAGTCCGTATCCCGGTGTCAACAATGGCTTATTGGGCTTTTCCAAACAATATATGTTCCCACATAAGGAAGGAAAATATGTTAAAGGGGATGGTGGGGGAGAGGGATCCAAGGGGTGTTTTCGATATTTGTTTCCAGGAGTGGTGGGGTTATTTTCGAGATTTTTCAGGGGACTGGGGTGTTATCAAAACGTGCTGTTATTTCCTAACGCCGGTCTAATCAGTCCGTTTAGGTTTGACTTAGCGACAAGGACTATCACAACCTGACTTCTATGGTGATGTGATTTATAAACTTCGTAAGATTCTTGGTCATTATAACTTTCATACTATCTTTGTTAAACTTGTTAAAAAGTTTATCAAAAGAGGTTATGACCCTATCATTTTGCAACGTACTGCATGCTTGGTGGTGGACCCTTTTACAGTTCGCCACTATGCTTTCCTCTTTAATTGTACGATGACCGGACAGGCTTTGGACCCTATGATGACGCCTACCTAAACTCCATTGGGACGGTGGCGTTTGATGTTTGTCTATGGTCTTTCTTGTCCTGCCCTTAATGGTTTATTCTCTTGTTGCTCTGGCTTCTGCCAAGTCATTGAGTACCTTCATTGTGGCTTTCTAGGCTATTGTTTTTTGTATTATATTTACACGAGCATATTTGTGTTTTACTTATATTGCCTATTGATGCTGCCTTGTTGGTTAGAGATTAGATCATGGCGGGGATTTCTTTATGTACACTGTCCTGTTTTAATGGAATGAAGTAGGGTAAGTGTGAGGTTTGGTGCACCCTAGAACCGATTTAAACCCCCAGTGATCTTTGTTGCCACTGACCGTTCCAAGGCGGTAGCCCTATTGTCAACCCTTTTGTGTTTGTGATGTCGTTTGCATTTTTTTACTTTTGCCTTCTCGTTTGTCTGTTTGCGTGTTTGTTTTTGTGTTTTGTGGTTGACTGTCGTCCTTGAATGCTGCTTTCCCTGTCCGATATTTTTATCTTTCTTTAGCTGTATTCAACAGTTCGTGTTTTTATATTATTAAAATAAATCACATTTTGTTTCGGACTGAAAAAGATGACAGGGTTTGTTCTATTTATAAAACTGGAAATCCTCTAGTGCAAATATATGACGTAAAGCGTGTGACGTGCACTGGCCACTCGCTATCGATCTAATGGTGGCGTTGTAAGTCGTTTATAATATGTAAACGCTGTGGAGCAGTCTAGATGCTAGAGCTTCCCCAAGGTCCATGTTGAATGGTTCCAGTGGAGGGAGGCGTGGAGGGTTGGTGAATTTGTGTGTGTGTGTGTGTGTTTGTGTGTGGTGGGTGGGTGGACGGGTGGTTTGTGGGGTGGGGTGGGGGTTGGGGTGAGTGAGCGGGGGTAGGGGCGCAACCTCAACTTGAATCTTTGACCTTGATTTAGACATCATCACGTATGAAGTCTTGAAGAAATGAAGTCTTGAAGTGAGAAGTGAGAACTCACACTACTGTCAAGAAGTTACAGTGACGAAATATTGAATCGAATGCTCAACAATACAATATATGTTGTTTAGAGCTGACACAGAGAGAGGGCAATGCTAAACAGGAATCCGGGAACCTGCCCTATTAGTCCTAACGAATACATTCCTACAGTTCTTTAACGTGTTCGGATGATACACGGAACTGCGCAGTTTACGTCCACATCCGACAGACGATGATTAGAGAAAGAACACGATTCCGAATCTCAAGGGCGACGGTGTGCCTTAACCCAGGTCCTCCAGAAATCACGAAAATGGAAGTCATAAAGTCATGAAGTTAGAAATAAGAATGTACAAAAAGTACGAAGTTAGAAGTAAGAAATTAAAAAACTATGAAAGTCTGAAGGAATGAAGTCGGAAGTCCCTCCACGGGGCTCCATATAATTGAAATACCCAACTGTATGGTGCCACCCTGGAATATCACTCCGTAGTGTGTGTCCTTATTCTGACATCGTGCCCTACCCTTTACATTTTGAGGGCCAACCTATTTATGCATGTATTAGTATAACCCAGTAGGAGTTTGAGCATACGACCTCCCGCATGCGATGTGGACGCTCTACATTTACTATTACGCCACAGATAAATATACGTGGAATGATGTTTGAGTTGGTTGCTCATACTGTAATTCAGTTCAAAATGAGAAAATACGGATAGTGTGCAAGGCGTTAAACTTTTATAAACATCGCATAATATCAACACATGTTTATTGGCCCGGGTTCGATTTTCAGTAGGGTCATATCTAAGATTTTTAAAACCACCCTCAAACACGCATTCCCGCAGTATCTTACTTGGGCACGGTCCTTTGAAAGTCGACCTTCTCTCAAGGCGGATGTAAACCCATCGATCCGGTTGCAGGAAGAGCCATAACCCGTGCACGTTAAAGAAGTGTTAGTCAGTAGTCAGTGATTCACAACCGTTACTGAAAGCCTTATCTCTGTTTCGAAGATTCACAGGTCCGCAATAAAAAGAGAAGAAATATTTGGAAATGTAAATTGTAAATAAACCCCAAGCAATACTAGACGTTATATATATTTATAGTAACACACACTCGGACCTTATATCTCATTTTTGTTTCTGTAACAAACAAACAAATTGAAAGCATTGATTGAAACCTTTGTCAAATTAACGCGATCTTTTGCTGTCTGAGGTTAATCGTGCCGCTGCTAGTATTTGCACTGTATCTGCTATCAGGGTCACGTTTGACAGTAGGTTTTAATTTACATATTTATGGATAACATTTAAATATTAAACCCTTATCAAAACAAAGGCGTATTTAGGTTTAAACCAGCAAGCATATTTTTCAAATGTCACGCCCCCGCAAACTACACCTACCCTTAACATTCAAATCCGGACCCGCATCCAAAAACAGCGATAATAAAAGTAAAAGTGTGTCGACCTTTGTGGGGTTGGATAGAGAAACGCAAGTCTTGCGGCGATTCAAAACATACTCTGGATGAGGGGGGTTGCATAATGCTAGTAGACCACATGCAAGAAAACACTTAAAAACGTATTAAATATTTATTTATAATTCAGATATTCGCTTTTCTGCTTAATAAAGGGGTGACCGAGTAAAATTTGCTTAATAAGGCACTGACCAATAAAGCAAATCAATGCGGAATTCCTCGGCGTTTATTTTACGTAACGTTATTGCACTTGTAAGTGAGGATGTGTCGATTCTTACGGATGACGGAAGGTGCACAATACTGGTTCTACCTAGGAAAAGTGGGTGGTCTGCCTCCACCACAAAAAATTGAAAAAGTGTCATATATAATCTTACATGTGTTGAAAATGACGTAAAACACCATACAAATAAACAACAACAACAAAAAACTGACGTCATGTACGTAACGTTATCTGACGTCATAAAGCAAAAATAAAACAACATGGCGGCGTCCTCGATAATTAAGCGTAACATTCTGCGAATTAGATAATAATAGTAATTCATACAGAACATTTGGATAATCTACATGATAATATAATATTATGTCAATGCCTTTTACTATCAAGTTATTAGGCTCGGCTCGCCATTCTTCGTTTTCTAAGCCGAGCCTAATAAACTTGATAGTAAAAGGCACTGACATAATATTTTCTATATATTCAAATATGAAATACTCATATACTCAGGTATAACGTAGGCGTAGTATATGTTATTAAGACCTATTGACAAACTGTGTAAACAACCAATGAGATGCTTGCACGTGCGTGCAAGTATATACTGGGATGTTTAGAAGCGGAGAAGAGATTTGTGGGAGATTTGTTGAATTTGTTAGATTTGTTTGACTGTAGAGTCTGCTAGAATTAATATATCTTTATACGATCAGACATTATTATGGGGTAGCTTTAAAGCTTATTAAGTATTTAAGAGTCTGGAATTGTTATTTATTAATGCCCTGGTGATATAGTGTCACAGGACTTGCAGGAATGCAAATGGAGATTTGAAACGTTTTAAACACATCAACATACGTTTGAAACACTTGCTTTCATATATATCTTCACCAATTGCATGTTTGTTTAATCGTGCATGTTGTGTATATATTGGCTAGATATAACTATGTTCACAAATACAATCCATATTAAATATATGGGTCCAAAAAACACCACCATAATTACCGTTATCATCGTCAGCCATCTGATAACTAAAACTTTTTTCGGTGACAGCATGAACTGTAAACAATCATAGTCAAAAAGTTTTACCATGACCTGTGTGTGTGTCTGTGTGTGTGTGTGTGTGTGTGTGTGTGTGTGTATGTGTGTGTGTGTGGTTCTAAGGTTTATAGTACCCCCACCTTTTATTAATAGGACGTCCAAAAGGTATACCATGCCCTTTTTGGAAGCCATTATAACTTTTATTTCTCTGGACGTACATACTTGATATCTTCACACAACTGACCCTAAAATATTGATGTGTTAATGCGCAAAGTGAAACTAAGATAAAAGCATCAACGAGATACAGTATATGAGAGAATTTAAAAATTCGCTTTTCAAAACGCGATAAACTCCCCTTAAAAATGGAATATTCCCGCTCAAATTCTATCAACGTGCACTTTAAGCATTTAGTAACAAGCACACACAAAATACAATGCATCCTGAATTTAAATTGATAGCAAAGCTTACCTTACCCACTCTACAAACGGCGAACTGTTATCGTCTCATCGAGATCGCAGGATGTACGGTGTGTATTTGCTCTATTAAACTATACGCAATCGACGTTGTGTACACAATTTATGAGCTTACTTTGTATATTTGCACAGTTTAGGATAGAAATGTGTATGTACAAAACGGAGAGAACATACAGGCCCGTAGTTACGCTGAGACACACCGAGGCAACTGCTTCGGTAGAATTTTGGGAATGTACATACTTTACATATGAACAACTGCAGTATCGAAAAATAATCAAGCATTGAAAAAAAACGCCCTGCTTTAAACTGAAAATGCACTAAGGAAATTAAATGTAGAAAACAAATCGGTTAAGGGTTGGGGCGGGATGTGCATGACACGGGACCTCCATATAAAGGTATAGTCTCAGTTAAATTTTAGGACCTGCTACGGGTTTGAAATATGCTATTAAATGTCGACAATGAAGTGGCAGATATGAAAGCAAATCATAATTAATACAAATATCTTTGACTGCATCTTCATTTTTCTGTTGCAGTATTTCAAGAAACGATGCGTTTAAAACGTTACTGATCACAAAAAAGCATCTCTACGATATAGTTTAGTCGTATACGTTCACAAGGCAATATAGAAAGGTTAAACATGACGTGTCAATAATGATATATATACGCACGCACGCGCGCGTGCTTACACAGCAACATGAATTGTGATGTGCCAAGCAAGAAAGTGTGAACAAACCGTATATGTTAACCGCTGAAGAACATTTTTAAAAATATTTCAAAACAATAATGGCTACATACCGAACAGATAAGTACAGCCGCATCGGTGTTTTATTGGTCAAAGGATGTACACAATTAACAAAGGAACTTGTTAAGAAAAACGTAAAAGAGTCAACTCCTTTGGGTCACACGCCTGATCCCTGGACATTAGATCATTTTCTACACCATAACTGGAACTTAATTTTTCAAAAAGGAATTATAACAAACATACAAAGGCGTTTGCTGTTTCCAATCAATGCAAGTAGTAATATAGATAAATGGGATTTATCACTTTTGTGCTTAATTCTGTTGGAAGTATGCAATCCAACACTACTGGTTCAAACGCGCATACATGACTTAAGAGATGTAAGAAACGTTATGTTTCATAAGACAGACGCAAACCTCGCTGACGGTGAGTACACCTATTATTTACATAGGATAAAAGAGGCCATTAAAAAGTTATTGGAAATCATAAACGATGCAAAATTTGCTGAGGAGATAAATACATTTGTTGCAAGTGTAGAAAATGGGGATGAATCATACTTTGACGAATGCATAACGTATCTTAAGGAATGGTATGATAGTGACAAACACATAGAATCTCAGCTTGCATGCTTGGTGGATGGACAAAACAACATAATACAAGAACAGAAGGACACAAGCAAGAAACTGGATCAGTTATATAAAGGTATTTAATTAAATATGCGTATAGTTTGACAGTAAATAAAATGTTATTTATGGTTTTCCTATATTCCTATACAATCTTGAATGTTAGACTGATCGAATACAGCTGTACCTTCATTATCACTGTAATACATTTTACAAGACCATTTCTGGAGCACTGGATCACGGAGGATACCGGGAAGATAGGTATTTAAAAAGATAAATGTGAGACAAATTGTCAACCAAACAGTGCTTAAACCAAAAACTTTATATCGAGCGCTTTCGGCTTTTTCAGGATACATACATAAAGTTACAAAAACAAACGCGCGCTTCATGCGCCCATGCTAGAATTGGTATTACACAGTTGTAAGGTGGTAACATTGTATATTATACAATTATGGACTTTTCAGCTGTTATACATGATGTGATATGCACCAAAAAAATCATTATTGACCGAGGCGATAGCCGAGGTCAATAATGATTTTTTGGTGCATATCAACATCATGTATAACAGCTGAAAAGTCCATAACTGTTTTATTATATAACCCTCAATTTACAATTATATAAAACAGGTCAATATCAAAAAAACAATTATATAAAACAGGTCAATATCAAAAAAACAGGTCAATATCGCTAGATATTTTTTCTAAAAAATTACTTTTTAGCCAATGAAAACGCGTCTATTTATAGGTTATATAATAATTATGAATGTTTGAAACAAACGTTGCAATACGTTTACATTTTGTTCATATAAAAACTTATTTCGAAGACGTGTTACACACTAGCATGAACAAATTTGTCTGGGCGTGTACTTGCCGTGCGGTCAAAGGATCAGACTGCTATTATTAGAGTTCGCAGAAATAAACGGCTTCTGATTTAATGATTATGTAAAAATACACCGACATTTTAAAAAGTATAATATCTTGGAGAAACAGAAAAATATAAATATCTTATAACAATACTAGTTAACCTATATTGTAAGTGTGATGGTGTTACGGTGTGTAGAAGTTATTGCAAATTTAAAACGAATATCTGATGAAACTAAATACATGCATAAACCAATAACTGTGGCTGTACATCCAACGATACATGTATAGTTTCGTATTCGACAGAAGTGTATAGTTTCTTAAAAACCGGCAGTTTGTGTGGTAACGCACAAAGTCGATCTTCTGGGTAAAGTAAATTGTATGTTTTATTATTTAGTTCTAAAGAGAAATTAAATAGGTCAATGCTACAAAGTTAATAGAGTTTGTAGAAATAAACGGTTTCTGATTCAATGATTATGTAAATATACATTGACATTTTAAAACGTATAATATCACATTAAAAGGAGAGATATATCCTATAAACATACTAGTTCTTATACACCTTTAATATTGAATGCGTACTGGTAAAACTAAATGCATGCACACACCTCTAAATAAGTCATCCAACGGTAAGTGTATAGTATCGTAATTGACAGGAGTGTATAGACTATATTTATATATATTAGATATTCCTAATTTTCTGTTTCTCCAAGATATTATGCCTTTTTAAAATGTTAGTTTATTTCCGTGAACTCTAATAATAGTAGTCAGACCCTTTAACCGCTCGGCAAGTACACTACCAGACAAATTTGTTCAGGCTTGTGTGTAACACGTCTTCGAAATTAGTTTTTATATAAACAAATTGTAAACGTATCGCAATAAACGCACCGAAACGTTTGTTTCTTATATATACACTGTTACCACCTTACGGCGGTTTTATACCATTACTGGCATGGGCGCATAAAGCTTACGTTTGTAGTATTAATTGGTTTATGTTTTTGCTTTTAAAAACTTTTCCCCGAAATTTATGAGTTTGTTTTTGTAACTTTATGTATGTATCCGGAAGAAGGCGATACAATCCGAAAGCGCTCGATATAAATTTGTTGGTTTAATTGGTTTAAGCACTGTTTGGTTAATAATTTGTCTCTCACACACACACACACAAACACACACACACGCGCGCACACACACACACATATATATATATATACACGAGTATATGTACATGTATATGACGTTATGCAAATTTAAAATAATAAATATTTATACATTATATTAATTATTGTTATGCGTTATTATTTTTTTCATTTTGTTCGGAAACAGATTGTAAAGTAAAATTTAGCACAGCTAAATATTAACATTACGCTAAATGTTAAATCTTACGGTTAATGTTATAAATACATAAACTGTTTACGCTAAATCTTAAAACTTAAGCCAGTTGTTAAAATATTCTAAACGCTAAATCTTAAATGTTAACAATACTTCAGTAGTATGTAATGGTATGAACAGTGCTCCTTTAGTTCCCTTGGTTGCATGTGATACATGTGATGATCATATCATTGTGAAATAAATACTATTAAGTTGTTTTTCATTGTCATGATCAGCTTCCTTGTATCTACGTCTATTCATATATCAGGTCACACGGGGATTATTGTCAGATATATAAATTAATAAATTAATCATCTGTAATGTTTGAATAAGACGTGCATTTGTAATTTTTCCTGATCCTAGCATTGTAAATGGTTATGCATCAGTCTAAAAATAAAATGCTTTATATCATCTGTCATATGCACAACCCTGAACATAACGACATCATCGAGCCGTTTAAGCACTGTTATACAATTTAAATATGTTTACACACACATATGTAGAATCTTTTTTTCAGAGCATAAGGATGTTAAGGCAAAACTGGATGAATTATTTTCCCGTCGTGATTGTGCGGAAGTACCAATACCAGGTGAGTAGCAATATACATATACATTTATATGCTCCTGTTGTAATGTACGTTTAGTCATTGCTTTGCCCAAGGATCCAAGTAAGTTGCTGTAAATAGTTACATAATACTGTGAATTTTAAAAAAATATTGGAAATCACCATAATACGACAGAAATCCCTTTCATCTGAAACGAACTAGTTAACGACGGCTTTTGAGAAGATATTTTAGTGTAAGTTTATGTATTATTCCTAATAAGTCAGCCGAGTATGAAGCTTAAAACAATTGACATAAAATTTATCGGGGGTACCAGGATCGGTGCAAACCAAAAGACTTAACGCACAGCAGGCAGACATGGTAAATACATTGGATTGCCATGACTGTACTGATCGGATAAAGCACCAACTCGGCTAAATTGAACGGAAGAACAACAAACCGATTATACTAAAATAAATAAAAATACAATCCCTATGATAATTATATTCAAGTAGAACAAGAATATTGTTTATATAATACACTTAGAGGTGATTTATAAAATAATATAACAGCAAACACTTTGTGCTTTAACCATTCTACTTGATTATGTGCTCAGCAGCCCGACGAGAATTAAAGCTACAGACGCTGTACTTACACTGATACTAACGCATGAATAAGAATAGGTCACGTATGAAATAGTTTCAATTCGACGAACGGCCAAAAAGTCGGTATATAAGCCAGAAATCGATGCGTAATATATAACATTTTATTTAACCTTCGTACAGGTAACATCGATAATATACGGCTTTCAAATACATTCTATAAAACAAAGAGTTGCCCGGAATTGGACTGGAACCAGGGACCTTGTATAGTTTTATTTGTAACATGAAGATTTTACAACTACACCGTGGCATTTTGTCGGTATATAGCAGCATTTCTACACTAAATAGACAATACGTAATATCTGTAGCACATACACTCTCAAAAAGCTATCATCCGTTAAATAAGAAATCGAGACTAAAGTTTTGAGAAAAATTCTTAGTTAAATTGATAATAAATAGTATTATCACATAACATGCGGTGTGAGAGTGTTATAACACCATTCAATATTTTCGATATTCCACTAGTGGTATAACATAACGTTAATGACGTCATGGACGTCACGTTAATGTACGTTTTCTGACGTAATGTGACGATAAATAGAATCTAACATTCGTTCTCATTCATTATTGAATTTATTAAACTCGTTAGCAAAAATGATATAATGCTCGGCAAGAGCCTCGCATTATATCATTTTGCCAACTCGTTTAATAAATTCAATAATGAATGCGCACTCATGTAAGATCTTCTATTTACACCACGCTTGATTATTTACATGTGCGAGATGGTGGAGTATATACTGATACATCTTGAGGGTCTTCAAGTATGTTAAGTTATTTTTCATCATAATATATGTTACTAAATATACAACATTCTAAAGAAGTCGCCATAGCTCAGTGATAAGCACATTGGACTGTAAACTAGAAGGTCGTGTGTTTGTGCCACGAAAGAGGCAAACATTTTTTCTTGTAAATCATAATACTACCTGTGAAGAGATACGATATGCACTGGTCGATGTTTGTAAATATAGATATAAAAATCGAACTGGAAAAGCAGCATTCAAGGACGACAGTCAACCACAAACACACACAGAAACAAAGAACAAATTTAAAGATGAATAAAATTCCAAATAAGACATCACAAACACAAAAGGATTGACAATAGGGCTACCGCCTTGGAACGGTCAGTGGCAAAAAAGGCCGCTGGGGGTTTAAACCAGGTTCTAGTGTCACCAAATCTCACCAAACCTCACACTTACGCTACTGTCAACCCTAAAACGGGACAGTGTAAATAAAGAAATCCCAGTCATGAACTATTCTCTAACCAACAAGGCAGCATTAATAGGCAATATAAGTAAAACACAAAGATGCTCGTGTACACAGATACCGGTTTAAAAAAAAAAGAAAAAAAAGTCTTATACAAAAAAAAAAAATACCTAGAAATCCACAAAGAAGGTACTCAATGACTTGGCAGAAGCCAGAGCAACAAGAGAATAACCCATTGAGGGCAAGACAAAGGTAAATAATGGCCTGCGTTAAATTTTGTCGCTTCAGTACCCGATTTCGCCATGAGCTGGTGAACATGAAGTTACAAATAAAGACACGCCTACAAAGAAGAAAGCGATTTAAATCAAGGGTCTGTAGCTTTAAGCTGAAATAAGGCACGATATCGGCTACTGGGTGAACTTCGTATACACATTTAACCACGTCGAATTGGCCATTTTGCACACAGATACCGGTTTAAAAAAAAAGAAAAAAAAGTCTTATATTATATTACATACTCAAGGTCAGCATCGAGCAAATCCCAAAATATAGACATGCATCTCAAACCAACAGCTGCAGTGTAAGTTGTTGAAGTCCCAAAGAGATGGCATATGCTGCAATCAACTCCGGAATAAATTATCTTTCCAATAACATATACTTTCATATGTCCACACCACATAAGAAAAGCTCTGGTGCTCGAAAAACACAGAAAACGTACCTGTTTTTAAAAATCGACTCTAAGCCAGTCCGTATAATTCGCCTATACAGACCCCCGTGGACCGCCGTTTAGCCTTTGTAGAAGCTCCCACGGACACAACAACTCATCGACACTATTCCTTACGCACAGTATGTCTTTATCCGTACAATAAATAATGTCCAAGTACCTTTCCGACGATCACAAGTACACGTTTACAACGTTTTCAAAAATCTCAGTATCACACGACGCTATTTGCATTGAAAATGCCGGAAGTTGATAGTAAACCATGACGTCATTACATTTTCAAATCGCTCCCACTTCATTGGTTCAATATTTAAATCAAATTTATTTTATCCAATGGGATAATTTAACAAATATTTCTGCGGCTTTGCTATCAACTTCCGGCATTCTCAATGCAAATAGCGTCGTGTGATACTGAGATTTTTGAAAACGTTGTAAACGTGTACTTGTGATCGTCGGAAAGGTACTTGCCAGTTGGACATTATTTATTGCACGGATAAAGACATATTGTGCGTAAGGAATAGTGTCGATGAGTTGTTGTGTCCGCGGGAGCTTCTGCAAAGGCTAAACGGCGGTCAACCAGGGTCTATATAGGCGAATAATACGGACGTGCTTAGAGTCGATTTTTCAAAACAGGTACGTTTTTCTGTGTTTTTCGAGCACCAGCGCTTTTCTTATGCGGTGTGGAAATATGAAAGTGTATGTTATTGGAAAGATAATTTATTGCGGAGTTGATTGCAGCATATGCCAGCTCTGTGGGACTTCAAAAACTAACACTGCAGCTGTTGTTCTGAGATGCATGCCTATATTTTGGGATTTTCTCGATGCTGACCTTGAGTATGTAATATAATATAAGACTTTTTTTTTTTTTTTTTTAAAACCGGTATCTGTGATTTTGCACTCAGTGGTTTAGGATTCAATACAACTCAAACAGCTTTAAGCAGGCCAAAAACTGAGAACTACTAAGAAATAAACATGCACATAGTACTGAAACTTCTTTGTCATTTGCACAGTGTGCAGTGTGGGTTAACTTCACTATTTTTTACTGAAAGGAAAAAGAAACGCAGGGTGCGTTTTTCCGCTATATATTGCATATACTGCACACTTAATTCCATATATATTCCAAGATGTTTTGTAAAAAAAAAAGTGCAGTTAGTTAGAGAAAGGACACAACTGTGATGTTGTAGACGTTTTAATCACAGTACACGTTGTAACAAGAAATTCATAAATGCTGAAGTTCCTCTTTGAAAAATTGAGCCAGTTCAGTACTGTATTTAATGTTAAGTGATTGCAACATTTAAAGCCTAAGTTTGCTCACCTGCCTGAGCCAAATGCGCATTCTGACGATAATGAAACTTTAAAGGGGTAACCATTGGTGTGTTCAGTGCTGTTTAAACCTTCTTTCTAAAAGGACAGGCCTAATGTCGCCCTGTACCATTCGATTAGCAGTAGCATATTAAACATACAATATATAGCGGAAATACGCACCCTGCGTTTCTTTTTCCTTTCAGTGTATATGTTTTTTTGTAATATTTGGTTTAATTAGAAAGGATGAAGTACAACCTTTCAAAACAAAAAGACAATACATGAGTGATATGTCTTTAGTTTGTGAATGTTAATGAAAATGAAGTGAAACCCTTCTACATTAATGCAGAAAACTGCAATGTGGAAAAATGTGGAAAAAATACATTGTCTAGATTTGAGATGTTTTCGATTTATGTTTTATGTTTCTAAAATGTAAGTTTTCACACAGTAATGAAATGAATATATTTCAGTTTTTATCGTATGTTATCTTCGATTTTGTTTTCATGGATAGGATTTGTTTGAAATGCTGGACTACATCGCTGCGTATAACATGTAACCTTCCCAATACAGTAAATTGATGATTTAGTCAACATTGTTTTATATTTTGAGAAAAAGGACAATCTAAAGCCAAATATGAATATTTGAAATAGTGCATGTAGCCTCAGTTGGTTTGAATCTAACATAAATATCTATTCAATTATATACAAATCAAATTTGCCACATATAAGTATTATATAATTCGTATATGATAATCATAATTATATTTGATTATATATAATCATACTATACCTATTATAATTTATATTATGCTACTGATATAAAAGTATCATAACATGATGCTTTTATAAAGCGTTTTCTAAAATAAGAATATAATATATATTTATTATGTATGACACAATGGCCTATGTATAATACGTATGATGCATTCTAAGGTTTGAGATGCTTTTGTTTATATTTGCACAGTATTCTAGTTCACTAAGATTCAGTAATTTTCTATTTATATACTGAATAGTTATTTTCTATCTGTATACTGAATAGTTGTCGTCTATTCATATACTGAATCGTTATTTCTGGAATCATAGTTAAGGGTTATGCATAACGTTTTTAGTGGGCAATACTAGACATTAACAGATTTTCTTTAACATGTTTAAAGAAACTGAATAAATGTAGTTCACTGAAATAATAATTTCGATGTAATAAAAACTGATAAGGGTGATCCTTTTGAAGTAACAAACACAACCAAGAGATTAAAGTAGCAGACTCGGGTTTATTGAGTCTGTTCATCACAGGGAAGGTGAGAAGCAACACCTCTCACGCACCCTAGCACCGGCTTAAGCGATATTCTACTTCGAAGCCACATATACATGCATATGGTTAACTGAACTATCTATATGGTTCATCTTAATTAACTTTATTTCGAATTATTAAGTCGTCCCCACGACGTGTCTGAAGGCATATTGTGTTTGGTCATTCCATCTTGCAGTCTGGCCGTTCGACATACAATCTTGTCGCCGTTACTCTTTCTACAGTTATCCGCGGATTGCTTTGAAACGTGGTACACCTATTAAGCATGATGTTCATAATGTGCATTTAGCATAATTCTGGACTGTTGTCGGCTTAGATTTGCTGTGCATTATTGTATCAACGGGGAACATTTCCACCGCAACTCCTCTTACATTTTAAAAAGGTTGGCTTCAAAGTGAACAGTAGTTTTCAACATGGCAACGCCATTTTGATCCAGCAAATTAAAGCAGAGTTATGTTCTAATAGGATTATTACTAAAGTAACGTGTTCTGGAAGTTTGTATCACATCGAGTAGGTAAATGCCAGATCAAGGATCACACGAGAGGCGGATCACACGAGAGGCGGAGCCTCGAGTGTTATCCTGATCTGGCATTTACCTACGAGATATGATACAAACTTCAAGAACACGTTACTCTAGTAATGATCCGTTTATTATATACCTCTTACACATCATTAACATAGAAATATTTGCATTGCTATTGCATACAAATTCAATAAAGCATATTATTTCTCGATAAAGTGCAGCGGGAAAATGTATGTAGTTTTAAGGTGTTGGTGTTCATTGGTCTGACCTACTTGTTTTGTTTTTATGACGTAACGTCGTCTTGACGTTCTCGTGCATAGTGGCGTAAAACTTGCTTGAATCATTGGAAAAACCGCTGTTCTATTTTAAGTTAGATAGTGATACTAATTCTATTTTTAGTAGCATAGTGATAACCTGTAGTGTGATACATATAGTTGTATTCCATTGTAAGAAAATGAAGGTACTATGTATATATTATTGATAGGTATATACTAAATGTAATTATTGTATGATTGTGTCGCCTCAACTGCTACAGTTTGCCATTAATTAGCTGCAGCGTGTGTGGACTTATTTTGCCTGGTGTGCAGACGTGCACCTGGTAACAGGCTATTGACTCACCAAATGCAAGAAGAGTTATGAACATTTTCGGACATTGTGTATTCATTTGGGGTCAATGGTCATACTTGTCGCAGGATTTAGATTTTGTCTAAATATAGCAAGGACCTTATCATCATGTGTAAATGTGCACATGGCAAATGATTTTGATCCGACATTTTTATTCAGAGTAACGGCAGTCTTTCTACTTAGATTAGACTGAACTGGTCACCTGAATTACTTCTGCATTATTCTTTTTCTACTAGAATGTTTATACACTTATGCAACAACATGACCATGGCAACAGACTTTTAATTTTACATTTTAATGCAGAGTTATGGACCGACTTAGATGTTTTATGTTCATTGCCAACAAACACAGATAGATATAAAAGTCGAACAAGAAATGCAGCATTCAAGAGTCACAGTCTAATGGCTGTTTACACTTGTCGCCTGAATTCTTCCTGCATCTGTTGACAGATTGCTTTCAAACTTGGTTTTTGCAATACATTTACAATACATTATTATATAAGATTACTTAAATGGTGATGTTCATACTCCTCTTATAAAGATACAATATACATGGGAGTTGTTTAAATTAACGTGTTTGTTTGCTAGTTTGTTTCATGAACACAACCTCGACAATATCAAACAGAGCATGATTAAGCCACCTCAGTTTACTTATCACTTTGTTAGTTGTATGTAACTTTTAATGTAATATTGATATCTATTTTATACATTTCAGCAACAAAAGTAAAGCTAGTCGTTAGACACTGTGATGCTGATGCAAAAAAGGAAATTTGTGAGACACTTGTGAACATACTGGATCCACTCTTACGCCAAAATTTACCAGAAAAATATTTTCCACTCGTTATTGAGAGGACCAAAGAAGCAATGGCAGTACTATTGTCGGACGGTAAAGAAATCGTTGACGCTAAACAGGAATGTGTTATCTTGCGAATAAAATGCCCTTCCTTTCAAAGCTTGTGGGAGCTGTGGACTAATTGTGTAGATGGTGAAATAACAAGACTGTTTTTACCAATTCAGACATCAATCAAAGACTGTTTTGGCCTACATGATGTTGAATTCGAAGTATTTGTGACTGAAGCTGAGTTTTGGAGATGCGTGGATGAAATAGGTAAATAATGTATATTTGTTCGACTTTTGATTTAGCAATTACTATAGTGGGGTGTATGTAAAATATGACCATTTTTGTTTTTATGATAAAAAAAAGGTATTTGGATGGATATATTTATCGTAAATGTATCACAGTATGACCCTAGTGGTTGGGGCTAACTCAGGAAATAATCAATGACGGTGAATGCATTTACATAAGTTTAATGCAACTTTTAAAATATGTTTAATATATATACAATTATCTAAAAAAATAAGCGAATACACAGATTAACTATGAAAAGAATGTTCTCATAAACGTTTAAGACGTTCTTAGTATTGTTATAAATACTGAATGTATAAGACACTAAAGTGTTGTTAAAGTTATAACAATGTTATTTTATGATCTAGCGCGATAACTGTGATGCGCGAGAGCTCATGAAGATGATGATGCGCGAATCCAATGGGTGATTGTCATCAAATGCCTTCTGTAAGGGTTGATGACGCGATATAATGATGGTTAACCTCCACTGAGATTGTGGGTGATGTTCCTCCAGTGAGGACTGATAACGGGCCCACTTTGTGTCCCGGGGGTTGTCGCTACTAAAACCTGGCCATGCTGCGCAGGTACGGGGACCGTCTCCACCGCTCTTTACGTTAATCGTGGAAGCTTAGCTCCACTCCAACCCTGGATGGCTTATCTCCAACCCTGGATGGCTTATATCCTGGATGGCTTAGGCTGTAATTATACATATGTTTTAGATGTCGGTTGACAAACATAACAATCTTGCATAATTATCATTACCCAAACAAATCATTATTCAATAAATATATGTAAACTGTACTAATGATGAGTAGCAATGTATACATATTCTACAACGCCATGTATACGCCATCTACGTCGCTGTTAATCAATGCCCCTAATACATGTAATATAAACATTATCAAATCACTCGTATATTACACTCACTGAGTTATGCATGCACGCATGTCAACTAATGACCACATTATACAACGCTATGCATACGCGTCGAACATTTATCCTAGTCACTCATCTCATTGTTAACTAATGTTAACAATCGTGTATTACAATCACTGAGTTATACGCCAACGTTAACTAATGCACCTATTATCCAGTTATCAAATTAATATTGTTTTACAATTAATGATCAATTACAATAATTACATCTAATAAAGTAACTTCAAAATCATATGCTAGTCTAAAGTTAATGTTTGAGAAACATCAAAGCTAACCGGATGTCGTAACCGCCAACCAAGATGGCGCCGCCCACTGAATACAAATGTACGATAAAAGTTTAATAAAATAACTACTGACCACATATTGCCTGTGAATTTCGCCGTCCAATCTCTGTTCCAACCAAAGCAACTATATCAAGCAATCCCGGCAAAAACTAGAAGACAATGGGTTTTATAGCAAACATTACGTCCAAACCATTATTTCGCCCGTTCAGTCCGTGACAAACGTGGCTAAATCTGCAGTATTGAATCTACACGAGAGGCCCCTTACACAATTTTGCCGTTTAAGGAAGATAGACCTATACGTTTACATGCATTAGCACAAAAATAAACTTATGACACGGCCTCTCTGGCGGCCACTTAAAATGTGCACGCTTTTACGTGTTACATGAACATATCATGGATATTGTTAATTTGTTTCAACTCGAACAATAGATTAGGGTGTAACTGACAACTTACAAGAGCTATGTACGACCAATACGTTCTACCCGTGACATTTTGTGACAACATCTCCCCACTTAAAGAAAGTGCTACACTTTTTAAAATTTAACAAAATGATTACTTAAACTATTAATTAGTCCTAGCAAAAGACATGGTTGCATAATAAGCAACATTAACATTTCAACAATATTCTACAATTTTACACTACACTGTCGTAACATACACTGCTATTGTACAATACACTGCAATACACTATTATACTATTGTATTAAACCTGTCATTATGTGCGGCGACTTAAATAGTCTGCCCCAATATTGTCCTTTCCTCGGATCGCTTTAATTTTCATCCGGTAAGGCTGCAGAGTCAGTGCCCACCTCATTAACATACTGTTAGCTACCTTCCCTAACTCTAACCACCTATCTAAGTAATTTCTAGACTTACTAATAAACTGAATAAATGACCCGCCTTTCCCAGGCAAACAAGCTCTACACCGCTTTCTAAAACCTTCTTCAATTAACTCAAATCTCTTTAGCAGAGCATCCTTTAATTTGTCATAGTCAAGAGAATCTACACTAGGTAATCTAGAAAACATATATAAGGCCTTGCCTCTCAATAACGCACTTAAATGAAATGCCCACTTATCTTTGGTCCATTCCTGTAACTCAGCTTAACGTTCAAACCGTAACATGTAACTGTCCCTGTTATCTTTGTCAGCATCAAAGTATGGTAACTTCGGACCTTTTAACTTCCCAGAATAACTATCTTTCCCTTCAGTTTAACTGTCCTTACTATGTGTCTTAGCTGCTTCCAACTCTAAAGCTAACTTATGATCAAACTCTGATTTCTCCCTCTCCATCATTATCTTAGCCTTATCTAGTCTACCATCTGTTTCGAACTTCTCATGTTCTAACTGCCGTGCTAATTCTATCTGCTCTTTATCATCATCTCGCTTTTCTTTAGCTCATCTACCTTCTAATTCTAACTTCTCAGTGGCTAGTCTACTTTCTTCATCTCGCTTCTCTTTAGCTAATCTACTTTCTAATTCTAACTTCTCTTTATCAGCATCTAGCTTCTCTTTAGCCAATCTACTTTCTAATTCTAACTTATCTTGAGCTAAATTATTTTCTAATTCTAACCTATCTTTCTCAACATCTCTTTCCTTCAGTCTAAATTCCCTTTCTCTAGCCTGTTCGTCTCTAACAAAGGTTCTAAGCTCCTCTCCAGCATACCCCTACTCCTTACCCATATCCGTAAGATCCTTTATGGACGTCATGGTTATAGACATTGTGGAATACTAACTACAATAATTACAATACACACGTCACTAATAATTCTACTCAACTAACTACTAATGGTAAGTCACTGTGTCCTCAGTAAATACATGGGCATCATCATAGGACAAGGTACATACACATTTGTACTAGCGCTAACTACTAACGGTTATGTATAGATAGTATCTAGCTTCCACAAAACATATACACTACATAAATTATCTATATTTGATATTGGACATAAACCTTAAACAATCATAGAAATGTGTATAACATGTACACGTATATTTATTTCTCCCATCAATATAAGTATACTCGAGTGTCACAACATGAGTAGAAAATCTTGTTCGCCAACCTAATTGGATACTATTGGTATATCAAGGGAGGTAAAAACAAACACCCAAATTATTGAGCAAAAGTGCCTCAGACCCAATCGTGTAGACCACTGCGACCTCGCGCCAAGGAAAGAACGTACAAAACAACGGTTTGGACTCACCCTACCCTTGTCGTGTCTTGACTTGTCTTCCAAGCTGTGGCCGTGATCGTCGACAGTCGATGGATCAGAGGGTGGTACACAATTCTAAAATAATACGTAGAGATTTAGTATATCATAATAAAGATCACTGATTGATTCTTTCCCTCCGTAGTCGCCCAAAATCCCACTTCTGACACCAGTTGTCACAGGATGACCCTAGTGGTTGGGGCTAACTCAGGAAAGAATCAATGACGGTGAATGCATTTACATAAGTTTAATGCAACTTTTAAAATATGTTTAATATATATACAATTATCTAAAAAAACAAGCGAATACACAGATTAACTATGAAAAGAATGTTCTCATAAACGTTTAAGACGTTCTTAGTATTGTTATAAATACTGAATGTAGAAGACACTAAAGTGTTGTTAAGTTATAACAATGTTGATTTATGATCTAGCGCGATAACTGTGATGCGCGGGAGCTCATGAAGATGATGATGCGCGAATCCAATGGGTGATTGCCATCAAATGCCTTCTGTATTGATGACGCGATGTAATGATGGTTAACCTCCACTGAGATTGTGGGTGATGTTCCTCCAGTGAGGACTGATAACGGGCCCACTTTGTGTCCCGGGGGTTGTCGCTACTAAAACCTGGCCATGCTGCGCAGGTGCGGGGACCGTCTCCACCGCTCTTTACGTTAATCGTGGAAGCTTAGCTCCACTCCAACCCTGGATGGCTTATCTCCACCCTGGATGGCTTAGATCCTGGATGGCTTAGGCTGTAATTATACATACGTTTTAGATGTCGGTTGACAAACATAACAATCTTGCATAATTATAATTACCCAAACAAATCATTATTCAATAAATATATGTAAGCTGTACTACTGATGAGTAGCAATGTATACATATTCTACAACGCCATGTATACGCCATGTACGTCGCTGTTAATCAATGCCCCTAATACATGTAATATAAACATTATCAAATCACTCGTATATTACACTCACTGAGTTATGCATGCACGCATGTCAACTAATGACCACATTATACAACGCTATGCATACGCGTCGAACATTTATCCTAGTCAATCATCTCATTGTTAACTAATGTTAACAATCGTGTATTACAATCACTGAGTCATACGCCAACGTTTACTAATGCACCTATTATCCACTGTTATCAAATTAATATTGTTTTACAATTAATGATCAATTACAATAATTACATCTAATAAAGTAACTTCAAAATCATATGCTAGTCTAAAGTTAATGTTTGAGAAACATCAAAGCTAACCGGATGTCGTAACCGCCAACCAAGCCCACTGAATACAAATGTACGATAAAAGTTTAATAAAATAACTACTGACCACATATTGCCTGTGAATTTCGCCGTCCAATCTCTGTTCCAACCAAAGCAACTATATCAAGCAATCCCGGCAAAAACTAGAAGACAATGGGTTTTATAGCAAACATTACGCCCAAACCATTATTTCTCCCGTTCAGTCCGTGACAAACGTGGCTAAATCTGCAGTATTGAATCTACACGAGAGGCCCCTTACACATTTTTGCCGTTTAAGGAAGATAAACCTATACGTTTATATGCATTAGCACAAAACTTAACTTATGACACGGCCTCTCTGGCGGCCACTTAAAATATGCACGATTTTACGTGTTACATGAATATATCATGGATATTGTGAATTTGTTTCAACTCGAACAATAGATTAGGGTGTAACTGACAACTTACAAGAGCTATGTACGACCAATACGCTCTACCCGTGACATTTTGTGACAAAATGTTAATCTCTTGAGGAACAGTTCATTAATCATTTTATGAATATCGGTCGATCGACTATACTATCGTTGCCTGTGTAATTTTAAAACATGATATAGGATATAGCACATCAATACAACTGTTCCAGTGTAAGTTATTATGACTGGCCTAATTTACACATCTAAAAGTTTCTCTTACAGCTACAGACTCTATATTTAAATCGCTTTCTGTGTAGGCGCGTCTTTATTTGTAACTTCATGTCCACTAGCTCATGACGAAATTGGATATTAAGGCGATCAAATTTAAGGCAAGACATCAAAGTTCATACTCTAATGTGCTTAGCTGTACCGGGATTCTCTGGTGGCTTTACAGCGGTGGGACTATAATCCTTCGAAAGACACACACATGACATCATTTACCTTATAGACATCGAGCAGTGCACAAACCTTGCCTCTTTCGTGACTCGAACACACACTTTTCTAATTTACACCTAATCGTTCAAACCGCTGAGCTATGACGATTTCTTGAAAACATAGTATATTTAGTAGCATATATTATGATGCAAAATAACGTATTTTAACGACCCTCAAGATGTATCAGTATATACTCCATCATGTCGCAGTATTATCTATTATCAATTTAACTAAGGTTCCGTCTCAAAACTTCAATCTCTCTTTTTGTTTATTTAGCGGGTGATAAGTTTGTGTGCGTATGTGTGATATTGTTATAACGTAATGACAATGTAATGTTAGCATTGCTACTATATACCAACAGTATTCCGTAGTGTAGTGGTAAAACTCCATGTTACAAATTAAAATGCCATGTCCATGGTTCAAATCTCGTTTCGAGCACCTTTTATTTTATGAAATATATTCGGAAGCCGTATATTATCGATGTTACCTGTACGAAGGCTAGATAAAATGTGATATTTACGCTTTTATACCGACTTATTGGACGTTCGTCGAACAAAAAATACTTCACCTATGACTCATTCATATTCATGAGATAGTATCAGATTAAGTAGGGCGTTTGTATCTTTAAAGGGCAAATTAAACTATTTGTATATGTTTAGAAATCACGATACTATTTCTGAGTTTACACGTCAGTTAAACATGCATGCCATTCGATCTTATGCAAATAAAAATCAGTGAACATTTACTAAAATGGCCAATACAGTTTGCACAACCTTCTGAAGATGATTTCAAAATTTTACGCATGAGTTCACATCTGAAGATTTCGAAAGAACACAAAAGAACCATCCGCAGAAATTTATTTTCTAGCTAGGTGCTGAGAATAGTGATTTGGAACCGACAGATTAGTAACAATGTTTTCTCCTGCTTTATTTCAGGACTATATTTCTTTATTTTTCAGTATAATAAAACAAATAACCTTAGAAGGTTTACAAATATTCACCGTCACCCTCACAGGATTGCAATATTTACATACTACCATGACCAATGTATAACATATTTAAGCCATTATTTTTTATTATTTGTTTTACGAACCATCAAGACAGAGAATTGCTGTAGGAGGAAGGGAAACAAATAAAAACAAGAGGTCAATGACCTTGAAGCTCTACTGATTGATTTTGATTTCAGGAAGTAGTCGCTACAGACTCGTTATTTTTAGCCGTGGCGGCCATCTTGAATTTCCGGCCGACCTGAAATTTTTCTAGGATCAATAAGACATTAAGAGCAACATTCCTGTGAAGTTTCATGAAAATCCGTCAGGTAGTTTCAGAGGAGTAGTCGCTACACGTTTTCATTATATAACTCTATGCAAACAAAGATGGCCACTGGCAGCCATGTTTAACGTCGAATCAAAATAATGTTTGACTCTGATAACCATCATGTCATGCTGATCATTTTACAAAAAGTCCCATATCAATATCAGGGATGAGAATGGGGTCCAAATAAAAACTCTGAAACGCCTAGGGAAATTTTGAAACCTAGATGCAAAATCCTGCTCTCTGGTGCTATTTGAGAGTGTCTCAGACTGTTTTTAAACTGCTACAAATATACAAAAAAAACCCAACTTTTTACAAGGTTATGTATGAAATTTTGATTTTTTTTTTCAAAAACATTTTATTTTTATATTTTTGTCCACTACACCAGAAGATTTTGACTTTTTGATTGGCTGTGCGTCACATTCTACATTTTTCCTCTTTTTAGTTTCACTTTCGCTTTCATATTTTCCTTTTTTTAACACTGAAAAAGTTCAACAAACTCATTTTGAAATGTAAACATTAGCACTGCCAAATACGAAATCAAACTGATTATGTATATATCAGTTTGTTTTGTTTTTATTTCATTTTTTTGGCAACTCAATTCTTCGACCGTAATTTGTACACTAACTATGCACAAACCGTTACCCCACCCGCCTTTCATGTCTGTTACAATTACGCTCAACAATACACTGAGAAACAATAAAAAAAATGCACACCTACCATTTCATATCAAACATACTTCCATTATCAAAAGTCCTTAGTTTTTTATTCATCGAAAGATTGCCGACAAATCGGCCTGATTGCTAATTAATCGACGTGTTAGTGTTATTGTTTCAGTGTATCGCCATTTTCAGCTCACCACGTGACGAACAGGTAATCACGTGACGAACATGGGATTTACCTGTAGTAGTCATAATAGTCTATTGGCTAGCGGGTCTGGATTAAATAGATCGGGTCAACTGATTGGATAATATCGACAATACCGACTGTCAGTTAAAGGAATTTGGAGGCGGGACTTCTGGCATGGTTGATTGTTGATAATAACTGCCCGGGGTAATCGCTGATCGCCGCTGTGGATGCTAATTGCATCACATAAGCGAGTGCAATTAAAGGATTACGTTGAGAAGTGTGACTCATTCTTTGGCTTGGGTATATGTCTATACACCCCCCACACACCCTAAAATTTCTCTACGAATTTACACTGATCTCAAAAATGGTCCTGGCAGTCAAAAAAAATTCGGAAAGCCGCGAATCCGTGGAAAATTCTCATCCCTGCAATATCACTTATAGTTTTCAAGACGTAGTCGCTACAAACTTCTTTTTTAAAAATCTATTTTTAGCTGTGGCGGCCATCTTGAATTTCTGGCCGATCTGAAATTTTGCTAGGATCAATTAGACATTAAGAGCAACATTCCTGTAAAGTTTCATAAAAATCCGCCAAGTAGTTTCAAAGGAGTAGTCGCTACAAGTCTTTACTATATAACTCTATGTAAACAAAGATGGCCGCTGGCAGCAATGTTTAACGTTGAATCAAAACAATGTTTGACAAGGACCAACATCATGTCATGCTGATCATTTTAGAAAAAGTCCCATATCAATATCACTTATAGTTTGTTTTCAAGAAGTAGTTGCTACAAATTTGTTTTTTTTTAAATCTATTTTTAGCCATGGTGGCCATCTTGAATTTCCGGCAGACCTGAATTTTTGCTAGGATCAACTAGACATCAAGAGCAACATTACTGTGAAATCCGTCAAGTAGTTTCAGAGGAGTAGTCAACACAAAAAAATGTTTACGGACGGACAGACGGACGACGCAGATCAGTCGAGCTAAAACAATTGGAATGACATGGCACTGCAAACAAGCGACTATATCACACACATACACGCACGCACGCACGCACGCACACACACATAAATGCAATATATTGGCTTGGTTATTTTCGGTGGCGGCCATCTTGAATTTCCGGCCGACCTGAAATTTTGCTAGGATCAATAAGACATCAAAAGCAACATTCCTGTGAAGTTTCATGAAAATCCGTCAAGTAGTTTCAGAGGAGTAGTCGCTACAAGTTTTCATTATATAACTCTATGTAAACAAAGATGGCCGCTGGCAGCCATGTTTAACGTCGAATCCGAACGATTTTCAACAAGGACCAACATCATGTCATGCTGATCATTTTAGAAAAAGTCCCATATCAATATCACTTATAGTTTTCAAGAAGTAGTCGCTACAAACTTGTTTTTTAAAAACCTTTTTTTAGATTTGGCGGCCATCTTGGATTTCACATCAACATGAATTTTTGCTAAGATCAACTAGACTTCATGGGCAACATTTCTGTTAAGTTTCATGAAAATCCATTCAGTAGTTTCAGAGGAGAAGTCGCTACAAAAAAACGTTTACGGACAGACGGACAGACAGACAGACGGACAGATGGACGACGGACGCCGCACCACGGCATAAGCTCTGCTGATTTCTGAACAGTAGAGCTAATAAAAAATTGGTAGAGCAAAGTTTAATTATTTTAATTTAAAGGAAGGTAATGAAAGGTTCTATTAAAATCTGGGAGGAGGTAAAAACAATAAACTATCAAATTCCCTTTGTGGTAGGAGGGTTCGTAAAACAAATGTATATAAAGAAATAATGGCCTTATTACAACCATGACGTATACCATATGTATTACTACCATGATATATGTACATCACATTTATTACAACCATGAATACTATCACTCACAGTCTTCTAAACTCATTTTAACTGGAGATTTCGATAAACTTCTGAACAGAAGCTGTGGATGTAGCCATATTGTGGTTAAACATGTTTATGTTGAATCCAGTGGCTAATGGAGTGAATCTACATTTATCATAGACTGAACATCTTCTCTGAAACCGCTTGAAGGATTTTGATGAAACTTAATTACAATGATATTTGGGATAGTCCCTCTCAGATTTGTGTTGTTCGCGGCCGCCAGTCATCCAAGATGGCCGCCATGGCTAAAACTGGGTCAAATTTAAGGAAATTTAAAACGACATCTCCTCCGAAACCACTTATTCCATTCTACTGAAATATCATTTACATGTTCCTTGGGTTGGCCTCTATCAAGTTTGTGTTTTTCGTTATCGTCGAATAATCGAAATGGCCGCCACGGCGACTCAAAGTTTACATAGAGTTATATAGGAAAAGGTTAAAAATGACATCTTCTCTGAAACCGCTTGAAGGATTTTGATGAAACTTAATCACAATGATATTTGGGATGGTCCCCCTCAGATTTACATTTTTGGGACGATGGCCACCATGGCTAAACTTAGGTCAAATTTAAGGACATTTATCAAACAACATATTACCACTTATTCCATTCTAGTTAAATATCATATGCATGTTCCTGTTGTTGGCCTCTATCAAGTTTGTGTTTTTCATTGTCGTCAAATATTCAAAATGGCCACCACGATAACCAAAAGTTTACATAGAGTTATATATAGGAAACATGTTCCTTGGTTGGCCTCTTTCATGTTTATGTTTTTGAATCACATCATACAAGTAGAGCGTCTACAGGCCCTCTTGGGCCTCTTGTTTGATATCCATTTCCTTCGCTAAGGCTCTTCCTTCTCTATTTTATTTTCATATTTTCTTTCCATGTTATTTTTCTCTCGTTCAAGGCACCTTCTTTTGACATGTCTTTGTAAATCAAGTATATTTTCAAAAACTGAACCGCAATCGTCACAAGAAGGCATATCTTCGTCTTCAGAATTGCTTTCGTTTTCAGAATCTGAACTGTAATTGTACACGTTCGGTCCTTGACAAATTTGAGTACTATTCGTTTCTGGATTTTTTCTCTCTGATACGGCAATAGGTTGTTTTTCTGATACCTCACTCTCCCTTATACATTTTTCATCAAGGACACCGGGAATATGACGTTGTTGGTTTTAAGTCTACCAATGAATAATTATATGGCGCTTTCGTGGCTTCCTTGAAATAATTCGTATGAAATACATACCAGATTTCTAATCATGTTTAATTTGCATTGAAGTGCCAAAACACAAACACACACTTAAGATTCCCGTAAATGGGTGTTTGAACTGGAAAACTGATCTATCGTCAGATTTTCTTATGCATGTTAAATGTGCTCCCGATACTTCAGGCGGTACTCTAGAATGTTTTCCCGGTGCACCTGGTAGTGCAGCAAGCGGTGCACCTAAATATTTACCCAGTGCACCAAAATATGCCTCATGTGCTCCATGTGTTGTTGTATAGCTCAAATGGGTAGGCTCTGGATGTTTGCGCTGGCAGGCTATGATGCATCTTGCTGTATATGCTGCTGAACACTTAGAGCGCACTATTTTGTACATGGTCTAATATTTATTTCATGATGTCATCTTTCCCCTTATAAAGTTTTCTTAAGCACGTCTCAAGTATTCAGCTATCTCGAACAGTTATGTCCAAGGGCTCTTTATGCTTCTATTGTGTTTCCGACAAAGCAAGGTGAATGGCAACCCGAGCTTGGTGATTATCTTGGACACGTTACAGATGAAGTTCCATAGAATAGGATAACGACCTTTGTCAGAGGCGGACCGAAACATATGCCTACAAACTAACACGTCACAATGAAGACGGAACGAAAACATGTTGCAAAATAAGAGGAATCGCTTTAAATCATAAGAATACCATGTACAACGTATAGAAAAACAACAAACAAACGAAATACAATATGTCCAGATAGAGACGTTGTAACGTTACTTACACTGAAACAGAGTAAACATTACAGACCGGTTTTTGATAAACAAGTGACCGATGACAGTTTAATTTCCTATCCTTATGGATACTAACATGCATGTATCATTTTTTTTTTTTTTTTTTTTTTTTTGTTGTTGTTGTTGAAGCGTCATTGTTAAAGTAGATGTTTATGTATTATCAAAAATAAATCGTGTACAGAAAAGTGCTTTTCTTGATACAAATCTTATACATTAAACAACGTTAACATGAAAAATTTACAAATCTTGACTCGTCATCGTCTATTAATAGACCAGGTTTTCCAATATCCCTGTTTAAATTAATGAGTGACCTGAAACATAAACATATATCCCGCCGACTCAAAATAACCTCTGCTGTATATATCATAGATAACGTGCCTATTCCTAATTTGATAACTATGAAACAATGACACACAATTAGCCGTATACATGTTCGATCTTGTTTTACATAGAATAGCATACACCAGTTATTAACAAATACAATTTTTTTTTATTCAAATATTTTATTCACTCAGTTCATACATATGCATGAAAACATGAGGACCTATGGCTTGCGTTTAATCAAGGGGAGCGTTAACCAACCAGAGAACAGATTTTATTTTAATACCGATTTTTAAAAATGAAGCGGTTAATGTCCATTGCTCATACTTAGTTTTAAACTTGCGTTGGCAAATACGTGTTATCAATCAGTCAAAAAATGACCCTCCGGCACATATTCATATTTAATCTCACAAGTATATATTGTTTTTGTGTAGCCGTTTTGAAAGTGTGAGTGAGTGTGTGGGTATATGACGTACGAAGACTCGGCATTATGTCAGTGATTGTGTGTAGTGCTATGTATGTATCTATCTACAGTCTACTTGAAGCAGATATAGTGCTGCCAAACTGGAATAGCACGCCGTAGTACATGATACTCCACACAGACACATTATTCTGACACCGGGTTGACCAGACGTAGTACTACCCATTATTTGCTTGTCAGGCATGGGTTACAAGTAACTAAGTGTTATACTTCAAACAAATATCATAGCAAGTAAATGAGTAAATGGCATATACCCTTTAAATAAATAAATAAAGAAACAATGCATGAAAATATAAATAATAACCTTTAGCATGTCAAAGGCAAGTGAAATAATGTTGGATATTACCTCCCTTTATGGTAAGCTTAATTATACTGTAAATGACATAGGCCAAATCTACTACAATTGCAAGCTTACAACAAAGTAGCCCTTTCAATGAATCAACTTTGTCTAAGTGATATCTTATTTTAATACAACTTCCTTTGCAAAACTGCATAATGAAATCAGGGGTTTCCTATGTTTATTTTTAGAAGTGATATGTACGAGGGTTTCCAGCGCAAATGAACTTTATGCGGGGATTTTTCCTGTGAGATAATGTTTATCTTTAGATTATTGTGCACTGCATTACTGATCGCATTTTGCTTGTTGCACTGTAGAAGTAAATACGTACATGTGTATTATCTTGTTCTTCAACGCATTACACGACCGATTTTAAGAAAAATTATTTGCATTAAATATGCATCAACGTTAGCTATTGATTAATAATGACTGTTAATAACTACAATCTGCATTTCATTGTCCGTTCTAAATTAACACTTATACACATATATGATGCTATTTTTAAATCCATTTGATACTGAACATTTGTTTAAAAATACAATGCGCTATATAAAAAAAAAAAATACCCTGTAATAATGGCAGAATTGTGCACACGACATGCATTTTGTAACAACTATTTTATATTCTAATTATTATTGAATTCATTCAGTGACAGAGATTGCAGGATTGAAGTCTATATCCAAAGAAGGAACAGGAACAGAGAGTACGACTGGCAATCGGCATCATTGCAGCAGTCATATTTCATCATGGAACTCTATGGATTCCCAGATTAGTGCCATTATTAAGGAGGACAATACAGAAAAAGAGGAACGTGACACAGCCCCATTTGGCACTCATATCGAATTAAATATCAACCCCAGAACAGTCGATCAGCTGTATCATATCTGGCAAAAGTGCAAGTCTGGACACTTGAACACACACCTAGAACGAGTCAGTGAAGCTTTAAAAGAGTATTATGAATTAGATGATATAAGCATTGAAGCGAAAATTGACGAGGATATTGTTTTGCAGACATTGTCAGGTAATTCTTACGTAATACCAGTTACAACATAAAATGATGATACCAACATAGAGCAATCCCGTTAGACTCGAAGGATGAGTTAGCTTAAATCTTTCGTTTGCAAGTTTCAATGACATTATACAAGTAGATATAAAAGTCAAACAGGAAATGTAGCAATCCACAGAAAACAGTCTATGCAAAACGCGTTCTTATGTTGAACATATAAAATGTGTCGTTCGATTGTAAGCAATTACTCTTGCTTCGGGCTCGTGAAATTATTGTTTACAATTGAACTCCAAACCGTTATATATTACACGATAATTCACCGGTTTATTAGAAGATGAACAAGAGCATAAATATATATTAATTATTTTCAGATTTTGGATATTCCTACAAAGATGTGGACATTATACAAACAACTGCTGCTTCTCCTGCTGTTCTTACAGAATCCCATGACACACACGTGAACGCTGAAAACGACAATTCAAAGATTGCAATGTGTTCACCAAGACACGCAAATTCAGAACGCATCATAACGTATTCCTCAAAAGGTATTCTAATTATTATTAATAATAATAACAGCTTTATAATAGTCAAATAGCAGTACTGGTTTGTATGATTATTATGTCTTCATCAAAATCGTTAGGTTACGCAACTGATTGCACTTTGGTGCGTCTACGGTGGATATTTTCATCTAAAAGTACACAATACCCCACTTAAAATTACCCCAGTTACATTTTACTTCCTATGTTTGAAAACTGATCAATATTTATAATCCGATAACATTCAGTGGCCGCTTTAATGAAAGTGTTCAAAATCTGAAAACATTATGATGAACTATATAGAGGTTGTATTAGCATATACAATCATGATACTGATAAGTGTCGACCAGTGTATATAAACACCAGTCAGTCTTGTATTACTATACTATATATTGCTCTACAAACAATATAAACACATTTTTTGATTAACCTAATAATTAGATAGGAACGAAAGCAAGAATAAGCGTGGCATATATACTATTCTAACATAAGCATGGTAAATGTACTAGTCTACAATGCGCTTGGTATATGTACCATTCATAATAAGCACGGTATATGCATTATTCTACAATAAGCTTGGTATATGTACTATTCTAAATTACGCATGGTATAGGTAGTATTCTACAATAAGCATGGTATTTGTACTATTCTAAATTACGCATGGTATAGGTACTATTCTACAGTAAGCATGGTATTTGTACTATTCTACAGTAAGCATGGTATAGGTACTATTCTACAGTAAGCATGGTATTTGTACTATTCTAAATTACGCATGGTATAGGTACTATTCTACAGTAAGCATGGTATTTGTACTATTCTACAATAAGCATGGTATAGGAACTATTCTACAGTAAGCATGGTATAGGTACTATTCTACAGTAAGCATGGTATTTGTACTATTCTACAGTAAGCATGGTATAGGTACTATTCTACAGTAAGCATGGTATTTGTACTATTCTACAGTAAGCATGGTATAGGTACTATTCTACAGTAAGCATGGTATTTGTACTATTCTACAGTAAGCATGGTATAGGTACTATTCTACAGTAAGCATGGTATTTGTACTATTCTACAGTAAGCATGGTATAGGTACTATTCTACAGTAAGCATGGTATTTGTACTATTCTAAATTACGCATGGTATAGGTACTATTCTACAGTAAGCATGGTATTTGTACTATTCTACAGTAAGCATGGTATAGGTACTATTCTACAGTAAGCATGGTATTTGTACTATTCTACAGTAAGCATGGTATAGGTACTATTCTACAGTAAGCATGGTATTTGTACTATTCTAAATTACGCATGGTATAGGTACTATTCTACAGTAAGCATGGTATTTGTACTATTCTACAATAAGCATGGTATAGGTACTATTCTACAGTAAGAATGGTATAGGTACTATTCTACAGTAAGCATGGTATTTGTACTATTCTAAATTACGCATGGTATAGGTACTATTCTACAGTAAGCTTGGGTATAGGTACTATTCTACAGTAAGCATGGTATTTGTACTATTCTAAATTACGCATGGTATAGGTACTATTCTACAATAAGCATGGTATTTGTACTATTCTAAATTACGCATGGTATAGGTACTATTCTACAGTAAGCATGGTATAGGTACTATTCTACAGTAAGCATGGTATTTGTACTATTCTACAGTAAGCATGGTATAGGTACTATTCTACAGTAAGCATAGTATAGGTACTATTCTAAATTACGCATGGTACAGGTACTATTCTACAATAAGCTTGGTTTTTGTACTATTCTACAGTAAGCATGGTATAGGTACTATTCTACAATAAGCATGGTATTTGTACTATTCTACAGTAAGCATGGTATAGGTACTATTCTACAATAAGCATGGTATAGGTACTATTCTACAGTAAGCATGGTATAGGTACTATTCTACAATAAGCTTGGTTTTTGTACTATTCTACAGTAAGCATGGTATAGGTACTATTCTACAATAAGCATGGTATAGGTACTATTCTACAGTAAGCATGGTATAGGTACTATTCTACAGTAAGCATGGTATTTGTACTATTCTAAATTACGCATGGTATAGGTACTATTCTACAATAAGCATGGTATAGGTACTATTCTACAGTAAGCATGGTATTTGTACTATTCAAAATTACGCATGGTATAGGTACTATTCTACAATAAGCATGGTATAGGTACTATTCTACAATAAGCATGGTATAGGTACTATTCTACAGTAAGCATGGTATAGGTACTATTCTACAATAAGCATGGTATTTGTACTATTCTACAGTAAGCATGGTATAGGTACTATTCTACAGTAAGCATGGTATTTGTACTATTCTAAATTACGCATGGTATAGGTACTATTCTACAATAAGCATGGTATAGGTACTATTCTACAGTAAGCATGGTATTTGTACTATTCTAAATTACGCATGGTATAGGTACTATTCTACAATAAGCATGGTATAGGTACTATTCTACAATAAGCATGGTATAGGTACTATTCTACAATAAGCATGGTA
Source organism: Cyrtodaria siliqua (assembly GCA_037043455.1). NCBI lineage: Eukaryota > Metazoa > Mollusca > Bivalvia > Adapedonta > Hiatellidae > Cyrtodaria > Cyrtodaria siliqua. Next base: position 203,588 of record JAWPHD010003823.1, read on the forward strand.
TTTGTACTATTCTACAGTAAGCATGGTATAGGTACTATTCTACAATAAGCATGGTATAGGTACTATTCTACAGTAAGCATGGTATAGGTACTATTCTACAATAAGCTTGTTTTTTGTACTATTCTACAGTAAGCATGGTATAGGTACTATTCTACAATAAGCATGGTATAGGTACTATTCTACAGTAAGCATGGTATAGGTACTATTCTACATTAAGCATGGTATTTGTACTATTCTAAATTACGCATGGTATAGGTACTATTCTACAATAAGCTTGGTATAGGTACTATTCTACAATAAGCATGGTATAGGTACTATTCTACAATAAGCTTGGTATTTGTACTATTCTACAGTAAGCATGGTATAGGTACTATTCTACAATAAGCATGGTATTTGTACTATTCTACAGTAAGCATAGTAAGGTACTAGTCTACAATAAGCATGGTATTTGTACTATTCTACAGTAAGCATGGTATAGGTACTATTCTACAGTAAGCATGGTATAGGTACTATTCTACAGTAAGCATGGTATTTGTACTATTTTAAATTACGCATGGTATAGGTACTATTCTACAGTAAGCATGGTATGTGTACTATTCTACAGTAAGCATGGTATAGGTACTATTCTACAATAAGCATGGTATTTGTACTATTCTACAGTAAGCATGGTATAGGTACTATTCTACAATAAGCATGGTATTTGTACTATTCTACAGTAAGCATGGTATAGGTACTATTCTACAGTAAGCATGGTATAGGTACTATTCTACAATAAGCATGGTATTTGTACTATTCTAAATTACGCATGGTATAGGTACTATTCTACAGTAAGCATGGTATTTGTACTATTCTACAGTAAGCATGGTATAGGTACTATTCTACAGTAAGCATGGTATTTGTACTATTCTACAATAAGCATGGTATTTGTACTATTCTAAATTACGCATGGTATAGGTACTATTCTACAGTAAGCATGGTATAGGTACTATTCTACAGTAAGCATGGTATTTGTACTATTCTAAAGTAAGCATGGTATAGGTACTATTCTACAATAAGCATGGTATTTGTACTATTCTACAGTAAGCATGGTATAGGTAGTATTCTACAATAAGCTTGGTATTTGTACTATTCTAAATTACGCATGGTATAGGTACTGTTCTACAGTAAGCATGGTATATGTACTATTCTAAATTAAGCATGGTATAGGTACTATTCTACAGTAAGCATGGTATATGTACTATTCTAAATTA